>CAUYLG010062805.1:0-58319 GCA_963573385.1 Cacajao melanocephalus | reverse complement strand
ACAGATGCTGGAGAGGATGTGGAGAAATAGGAACACTTTTATACTGTTGGTGGGAGTGTAAATTAGTTCAACCATTGTGGAAGACAGTGTGGCTATTCCTCAAGGACCTAGAAATAGAAATTCCATTTGACCCAGCAATCCCATTACTGGGGACATATCCAAAGGATTATAAATCATTCTGTTATAAAGACACATGCACACATATATTCACTGCAGCACTGTTTACAATAGCAAAGACCTGGAACCAACCCAAATGCCCATCGATGATAGAATGGACAGGGAAAATGTGGCACATATTCATCATGGAATACTATGCAGCCATAAAAAACAATGAGTTTGTGTCCTTTGTAGGGACATGGATGAACCTGGAAACCATCATTCTCAGCAAAACTGACACAAGAACAGAAAATCAAACACTGCGTGTTCTCACTCACAGGCGGGTGTTGAGCAATCAGAACACATGGACACAGAGAGGGAGCATCACACACTGAGGTCTGTTTCTGGGGACTAGAGGAAGGACAGTCGGTGGTAAGGAGTTGGGGAGGGATAACATGGGGCGAAATGCAAGATATAGGTGATGGGGATGGAGGCAGCAAACCACATGGCCATATATCTACCTATGCAACAATTCTGCAGCATGTTCTTCCCATGTACCCCAGAACCTAAAGTGCAATAAAATATATATTTTTTAAAAAGTTGATTATACAAACTGGGTCATTCTTGTCACACTCAACTGAAACAGAGTCGAGAGGCCAGGGGAATAAAAGCTCTCAGGGCATATAGCATTGCACCAAGAATATAATCCTCTGCTAGCCTGGCTTCTGTAATCCGAAACCCATGTTATTGAATAGCTACTGAAACAACCTGCTACGACTCTAAGAATACGTTTTGTTTTGTTTCATTGTTTGTTTTTCTTTTGTTTGTTTTTGAGACAAAGTTTTGCTCTTGTTGCCCAGGCTGAAGTGCAGTGGCACAGTCTCGGCTCACTGCAACCTCTGCCTCCTGGGTTTAAGCGATTCTCCTGCATCAGTCTCCCGAGCAGCTAGGATTACAGGCACGGGCCACCACGCCCGGCTAATTTTGTATTTTTAGTAGAGGTGGGGTTTTTCCGTGTTAGTCAGGCTGGTCTCAAACTCCTGACCTCAGGTGATCCCCCTGCCTCAGCCTCCCAAAGTGCTGAGATTACAGGTGTGAGCGACTGCGCCCAGCTCTTCTTAATTTTTAATAGGTGTGGCACGTACAGGAAGTGCATTGCTTAGGTCAAGGCAGTTTCCTTTCTAGAGAGCATTGGAAAGTTTCTTCAGCTGTTGCAGGGCCTATGTTTTGTTTTTGTTTCAGAAGCTCACAATAAAAGGAAGTATATCAACAAAAAACAGCGAAAGGGCCAGGTAAGGGAGAGGCTATTTCCAAACCAACTTCTCATGCCTCGTAAGCTTGGTTCCTTTAGTTCATAGCTCCCAACCATTGCTATTTCAAATTCGATACTATCTTGGAACTATATTATTTTCCCTGAAGTAGTTCATAAATTAAAGTCTCAGTTACCTTTAATCCAGTCATATCTAATTAAATTCCTTTCTTTTGGCTTTATGAAACTCATTTTTAAAATGCGTACTTCACTACTGAGTGAATTTCTTCATACTTGACATGGTACAAGTGGAATTGCCTTCTACAGTGTTTTCTGCAATTGTTCATATTACATATTTTAGCTGAGTTTCTATTTTCATCTTACAAAATAGTTTCTTAAAGTTTAATTCTTTCTTTCTTTCTTTTTTTCTTCCTTTGAGACAAGGTCTTGCTCCGTAGCGCAGCCTGGAGTGCAGTGGTGTGAACACAGCTCACCGCAGCCTCAATTCCTGGGCTCAAGTGATCCTACTACCTCAGCTTCCTGAGTAGCTGGGACCGCAGACATGCACCACCGTGCCTGGTTAATTTTTTAAAATAGTTTTTGTTGTGATGGGGTCTTGTTATGTTGTCCAGGCTGGTTAAAGTTTAATTCAGAACTCAAAGTATAGGAGGCACTAACACGTGAATTCTTGACATGTTCCAATGTATTCACTGCTCACTCATTAAATCTTTACAATGACTTTGAGAAGTGAGTCTGTATTGCTTACAGTTGAAGAAAGTGAACTTCAAAGAAGTCAAATAATTTACCCAAGGCTTCATAGGGTAACCCCCGAGACTATGCTCTTTTACTACACGAAGCTTTTTAGTACCTACAAATCCCATTTTAAGGAGTTCTAGATAACTCTGTAAATTACATGTTGACTGAAGACACTTTCTGCTTTAACATATATTCTTGCCCCTGCATAAAGAATTACATGGTAGACAACCACTCAGCCTCAAAAGCTATCTAGCAGTCATGTCAAAAGCACAGGCTGCACAGGAAACAAGGCTGAGGAGACCTCGGGAAACTTACAATCATGGCAAAAGGGAAAGGGAAGCCAGCACATCCTACATGCTGGAGCAGAATGAAGAGAGGGAAGGGGGAGGTGATACATACTTTTAAAGAACCAGATCTCAGGAGAACTCACTCATCATAACGAGAACGGCATGGGAGAAATCCACCCCATTGATCTAATCAACTCCCACCACATCCCTTCTCTGACATTGGGGATTACAATTTCACCTGAGGTTTGTGTGGGGACACAGACTCAGACCATATTAGTTATGCAAGCCCTTTTGCATCAAGACTTTTAATCAAGATTCTGAGTGTTTGTTTGTTTTTTTAAGATTTTTTAAAAACCTTTTAAATTCAGGGGTATAAATGCAGGTTTGTTACATAGGTAAACTTCTGTCACGGGGCTTTGTTGTACAGATTACTTCATCACCCAGATATTAAGCCTAGAACCCATTAGTTATTTTTCCTGATCCTCTCCTTCCTCCTATCCTCCACCAAAAGGCCCCAGTGTGTGTTGTTCCACTCTGTGTGTCCATATGTTCTCATCATTTAGCACCCACTTGTAAGTGAGAGCATGTGGTATTTGATTTTCTGTTCCTGTGTTAGTTTGCTAAGGATAATGGCCTCCAGCTCTATCCATGTCCCTGTAAAGGACATGATCTCATTCATCGCTATGGCTGCATAGTATTCCATGGTGCATATGTACCACATTTTCTTTATCCAGTCTATCACTGATGAGCATTTAGGTTGATTCCATGTCTTTGCTATTGTGAATGGTGCTGCAATGAATATACATGTGTGTGTGTCTTTATAATAGAATGATTTATATTCCTTTGGGTATGTACCCAGTAATAAGATTGCTGAGTTGAATGGTATTTCTGTTTTTAGGTCTTTGAGGAATTGCCACACTGTCTTCCACAATGGCTGATCTAATTTACACTACCACTAACAGTGTGTAAGTGTTTCTTTTTCTCCACAACCTCACCAGCATCTGTTATTTTCTGACTTTTTAATAATTGCCATTCTGGCTGGTTAGATGGTATCTCACTGTGGTTTTGATTTGCATTTCTCTAATGATCAGTGATGTAGACCTTTTTTTCATATGACTGCTGGCTGAATCTATGTCTTCAGAATTTTTTTTTTTGAGACAGAGTTTAGCTTTTGTTGTTCAGGCTGGAGTGCAATGGCGTGGTCTCAGCTTACCACAACCTCCACCTACTGGGTTCAAGCAATTCTCCTGCCTCAGCCTCCTGAGTAGCTAGGATTACAGGCATGTGCCAACACTCCCGCTAATTTTGTATTTTTAGTAGAGAGGGAGTTTCTCCATGTTGGTCAGGCCGATCTCGAACTCCCAACCTCAGGTGAGCCACCCACCACAGCCTCCCAAAATACTGGGATTACAGGCACGAGTCACCGTGCCTGACCCAGAATGTTTTAAACATTTTTAAATTTTGGATAATTTCAAACTTTGGAAAAGTTGCAAGAATACTACAAAAAAACTATGCTCTCTTCCCACAAAACATTATATACATTTGTTTTATTATTCTCACTTTCTTTCTCACTCTGCCTATCTATCTATCTCTCTACTTTCTATCTATCTATCTATCTATCATCTATCTATAATTTTTTGGGAACCACTTGAAAGTAAGTTGCTCCATTATCCTAAACATTTCACCTTGTAATTCCTAAACACCAAGGACCTACTCCTATATAACCACAGTGCTGCCATCTATACCGGGAAATTAACATGGATTTATATGATACGGCCATTTAATTTACACACCCCTAGTGACAGTTTGTCAACGGTTCCAATAGTGGTCCCAATAATCCCTCAAATTGGGATTAAGCATGCACGAATTTTCTCAGGAGAGGCACCTGTGAGAGAAAAAGAGTGAGGGCCAGGAACTGCTGGGGGAATGGTCAGATCACATTGTAAGTCTGACCCTGCGTGAAGGAGAGAGGAAGGAAGGTTGGGTAGAAGCTTCCTAGACCAAAGTGCTTTATCAGGAAGGCTTGGCAAGGCCATCAGGGAGTCCCCAAAGCAAAGCTGGCCATCAGAGGAGTCCCATGTCTCCCAGAATGGGCCAGTCATAGTGTCCGTGCTGTGCTTGGTCACTGGCTGGAGCAGCCTGTGGGAAGCATGGCCTTGGCACAAATACAGGACAGGTTTCAGAGAGTGGCAGTTGGCCTTTGGCCCTTGGCTGTGTAAGCTTTCCATAACGGGAGGTCTTTCAGATGCATTCTCACACCACCGCAGTCCACCTCTTTTTTATTTATTTTATTTTTAGGCAGAGTCTCGCTCTGTCGCACAGGCTAGAGTGCAGTGGTGCTATCTTAGCTCACTGAAACTTCCACCTCAAGCAATTCTCCTCCTGCCTCAACCTCCTCGAGTAGCTGGGATTACAAGTGCCTGCCACCATACCAAGCTAATTTTTGTATTTTTAGTAGAGATGGAGTTTCATCATGTTGTCCAGGCTGCTCTCGAACTCCTGGCCTCAGGTGATCCACCCACCTCAGTCTCCCAAAGTGCTAGGATTACAGATGTGAGCCACTGTGCCTGGCCCACTGCCATCCTCTTCTGTGCATTCTGACCAGTTACTCCATGCAGCCCCTGCATGGCCCCCGTAGGCCATTCCTCCTGAGGGGAAATCAGAAGTGAGAGGTTAGTGGGATGAACTGCAGGCCCTGTCACCACAGTGGATCTCAAGGCTGCAATCGGCTCTCATCCTTCCACTCCTCCACTATTCATTCTAACACCTCTCACCCTCAGCTCTCACCTCTGCAGGTCTTGGTGGCTTGCTGACCCAGGGGTGTGGCCAAAACCCTCATTCCTGAGTGGTTTGAACCTTTGGCAATCATACCTTTATCAGTTTGGGGTTACTGCCTGTGTCTGTTGACCCTTACAGTAGGGCATGGGAGTATCAGAAGGCACTCAATTAGATCACTTGGGTTTCACACATGTCCTTCCTGCCCTCTTGTGTAAAAACAGCCTTGCCGGCTTCTGCTGAGCAACATCCATGACCCCTGCCAGTCTGGTGACTTCTTACACATGAGGAGATCAAATTTGCCCCTGAGGCAGCTGGAACTTATAGTTCAGTGGGACGCTCACTGTGTCCCCTGGCAAGTGTGCAGCCCTTTTGGGGTTCGGGACCTACAGGGACAGGAAGCACAAAATCCCACAGCAGGTGCCTGATAGTGACGGTAAGTGGGGCCACTCCTGCTTCTCCCCTTTGGCTCCTGGACCTTCTATCCTTCCCTGTGGGGATATGGCACCATCCAGGGGTCTATGATTTAATAAATATACTGTCTCCTGAAGGATGGCACCTCATCTTTTTAGAGTGTTTTATTTGAGCTGCCATTCCGTTGTACACTTAGAAGGCTGTTCCGGGATTCTATGAGGCTGTCTGCCTTGGATGGTGTGGTATGTGACACAGACAGTGATCTCATGATCACAGGTCCACTTTCTTTGCTGTGAAGAGTCTCCTGGTTGAATGCTGTGATGTGTGGGATTCCATGCCTGTGGATTAGACATTCCATAAACTCTCGGAGAGTGGTTCCAGCTGAGGCTCTGTGGGCTGGAAAGGCAAACCCATTTCTGGAATAGGTAGCTGTCCCTGTGAGTTCAGACTGCTGACCCTTCCAGTGTAGAAAGGGGCTGATGTAGTCAGCTTGCCACCACGTGGCTGGTTGGTCTCTTCGAAGACTAGTGCCACTTTGGGAGTTCAGTGTGGGTCTCTGTTGCTGACGAGTTGGACATTCAGAGCCCGCAGTGGCTACGCTGGCTTTCATAAGTAGGAGTCCATTCTGTTTGGCCCATAGGTAGCCAACTCTGCCACCGATGCATGTGCCTATCGTGCCAGTTCTGGAGTGGCTGATGACAAAGACTGGCTGATGTTAACTGGCTGAGTCATTTTGCCTACTGGGCTGCTCAGTGCCTCTTGCATGGTAGACGCTCTCTGTTGGGCATTAACATGTGATACAAAATGTTCATACATTTTATCGACTCCCATATGTCCATCTACATGTTTCTAGGGTCTACCCAGACCTCCTTGTATCCGATTTTCCAGTTGTTTTCTTTAAAGGCTCTGACCAGGCAGCCAGACCATTGGCCACTTCCCAAGCACATATATTTCTCCTTCTTCTTCCTCCTTCCCTTCTCCTCCCCCTTCTCCTCCCATTCCCCCTCCTCCTCCTCTGAAGCCTCTTCTCCTTCTCCTTCTCCTCCTCCTCCTTCTTCTCCTTCTCCTTCTCCTCCTCCTCCTTCTTCTCCTCCCCCTCCTCATCCTCCTCTTCTTATTCTTCTTCCTCCTCCTTCTCTTCTAAGACAGACACGGTCAGGTCAGGTGTGGTAGTTCACACCTGTAATCCCAGCACTTTGGGAGGCCAAGGTGGGTGGATCACCTGAGGTCAGGAGTTCAAGACCAGCCTGGACAACATGGTGAAACCCTGTCTCTACTAAAAATACAGAAAAATAGCTGGGTGTGGTGTCAAGGACCTGTAATCCCAGCTACTCAGGAGGCTGAGGCAGGAGAATCATTTGAACCCAGGAGGCAGAGGTTGCAATGAGCGGAGATCATGCCATTGCACTCCAGCCTGGGCAACAAGAGCAAAACTCCATCTCAAACACAAATAAATAAATAAATAAACAAATGAGACCATGTCTTGCTCAGTAATCTAGGCTCTGAGTGCAGCAGTGTCATCATAGTTTACTATAGCTTCAAACTCCCAGGCTCAAGTGATCCTCCTGCCTCAGTCTCCCAAGTAACTGAGACTACAGGTACACACCACTACACTCAGCTTATTTATTCTTACTTCAGGCCACTTCTCCTTCCACACAAAGTGAATAATCAGGTGCATGATTCAGATCTCTGTCTACTAGGAAGATCTTCCCTCTTCACTGTCTTTCAGGACAACTCCCTACAGCATGTGGCTGTAACACAGTCACAGTTCATTTCTGGTCTGCACGCACATACTAAGCTAACCCATCTGTAAACCATGCTTGAGTTTTTTTCTCTTTCACTCAGTTGTATGGGCACCTCTCTAGCTGCTGTAGAGAAATAGGAGAAAACAGGTGCAAGTGTGATGGGTGACATAGAGGACTATAGGAGAGTCTGGACTACCTGTTCATGCAGCTTACTTGTGTTCTTGGCTCCCACTCAGGCTCCATCCTGGATTTCCACATTAGCACGTACTGCTGCTGGGCCCATCCAACTTGGGGACTTATTATGTCCCACAGAATTCAGCTTATCATGGGCAGTTTCGGATGCATGCTTAGCTGGTTTCCCAAGGATGAGGGTTCTGTCTCTATCAGGACCCACTAACACGCAAGTGCTGTTTCTCAAATGGCATATAATTCTCTACTGTGGATGTCATGGCCTAGTTCCAGAATCCCCAGTGTCTGCCTTGGGATTCTCCCACTGGGGCTTGCCGTGATCCCCATATTGTCCAACTATTGCCAAACAGAATGCCACAGGCTGTCAGACTGTAGGGCCCAAGTGCAGGGTGTGATTGCACCATGGCCTGCTGGACCTGCTGCAGTACTTCTGCTCTAGGCCCCTTGAAGCTTGCAGCTCTCCATGTCACCTGATTTATGGGCCGGAGTAGTATTTTTGGTATGGAATATGTTGCCTATAGAGGTTAAATAGGCCTACCAGATGCCGTGCTTCCTTCTTTGTGGTAGGCAACGCAAGATACAGCAATTTGTCTTTTACTATGGAGGGGACACCTAATGCAACTCTTAACGCTGAATCCCCTAAAACTTCGCTGGAGTGGCTGGTTCCCGAAATAATATGGTTTGTCTCCAGTTATCCGGAATGCATGTGTTTTATGAAGGCCCCCAGAGCCATCAATTGTTCATCTGTTCAGAAGCATGGTATCAACATAAAGGGTCTATGTGGTGTTCTCTGGGCTGTCCAGAAGGTGCAGCTTTCTTTGTACTATATTATAACTGAGAGCAAAAGTTAAAATAACCCTGGAGCCAAATGCAACTGAATATTTTTGTCTGTTCCACATGAATGTGAACTGTTTCTGATGCTCTTTCTAATTGGAATGGAAGAGAATGCATTCGCCAAATCATTGCTCACATACTTTTCACCTGAAGGCTTACTAACGTTGATCTAGATGATACCAAATAGCAGTCGGGATCAGGGCTACTCCTTGGTTAAGCCTGTGGTAGTCTACAGTCATTCTCAGGATCTTGCCAATTTCTTCAGGGGCCAGGCTAGCAAATTAAATGAAAATATAGTGGAAACTACTTTCCCTGCATCCTTTAGTTCTTTAATGGTGGCATGAACTTCTTAAAATATGAAACCGATTTTGATTTATCATCTTGGCTGAGTTGCAGGCAGCTGCAGAGGCTTCCTTTTGGCCTTCCCCACTATAATAGTTATACTTCAACAGACCAGGGCCTAATATGGGGGCTATTCCAACTATGCATTTGGCTGCTTGGGAAATCATCCGCAGATCAGATGGACCACTGTGAGTCAGATTTCAGACAGGACTCCATTTATCACCTTGTCCCTTTGTAACAGGGACTATGATGATATTTTGGGTTTCTGGGTATCAGTGTTAACTCAGATCCCATATTCAGCAGTCCTTGAAATGTCTTGTTATCTCCTTTCCCCCACCACATAATCACATGAGTAAATGCCCATGGTATATACTTGCCATGGCATTGTAAGTTTCTTCCTCCTGGGGATCCATCACTTCAGCCAGTGGGTTCCAGATCTGCAAATTAGCTTGGGTTTGAGAATTAAACAAGAAGAGTGGCTTTTGATTGGGAGCAATTATCCACAGCTTCTTGCTCCTTTATTCTTGCTCTTTGTGGGTTATAGATGCTAAGTAACATTCTTGTTGGCTGCTGTCTATTTTGCCTCTAAGGACATCACTCGCCATTAACCATCTCCACAACTTCCTGTGGCTCTAGTCCTGGTGGCTGTCTGTCTAACCATGCCAGGCACTGTGGTAATTGTGATCTCCTGGCTTCTATTATTTGAGGGCCCCCATTATGCATTCCCATGGGTATTAATGAGCCCAGCTCTGAGACTGCCTCACCCATCATCCTCCCTGGCACACAGCAGACAGCCATCACTGGACTTCTTTGATGCTGGTGCCCCTCCCGCCAGTGCTTTTTGGTAGTCTTGGTGAGTGCTGTGTAATCTGGGACATATCATGGAACAACATCCTCTAGCAGGTCTTCTGGTCTTCCCTGAAATATCCATTCCTTCATGCTCATTTTCCTCAAACTCTTTATTTCTTCCTCTACCATATGTCAGGGGAATTTGGGCATTTCCATTTTGTTGAGAGTTGGGAGTCAATGAAAGATGAGAGAACTGTGAGGCAATGATGCAAGTCTGATCCTACGTGGAGGCGAGGGGGAAGAGAGGTTGGGTGGAAGTATGCCAGATACTCACCAAAAGTCAAGTGAAAGTTGGCCATTATAGGCATCCTGTGTCTCCCAGGATAAGGCCTGCCCTCCTGCCCTTGCTATACTCAGTCATCAGCTGGGAGCAGCCCATGGAAGCCTGGCCTTCACACAAATGTGCAGTGAATTTCAGAATGAGGCAGTTGGGGTCCTTTGTGAATGAAGCTCCAAGTTGCTGTCTGTGAAGTACATTCTCACGATTACGAGTGTCCTTTATAGCAAAAAGGAATATTTTCTAGTCCAAGCTCCAGCCTAGGATTACATGGTGCCTTTGTCTTGTCTTTTCAGTGTTCTTCAACCTAGAACAGTCTTTCAATTTGGGTTTCGGTTTGTTTAATGTTTTCTTTTCTTTTTCCTTTGAAACAGGGTCTTGCTATATTGCCCAGGCTGGTCTTGAACTCCTGGCCTTAAGCAATTCTCTGCCTCAACCTCCCAAGTATCTGGGACTACAGGTGTGCACCATTGAACCCTCTAATGTTTTCTTATAGTTACATTCTCATTGTGCTGTTTGGTTTTGTTTTATTGGGTCAGGAATACATAAGAAATAAAAAAACTGTTCTTTTTAGTGGCATGCGATTTAATTTTTCCTGTTGCTAATGATGTTAACTTGGATCACTTGGTTAAGGTGATATATTCCAGGAATCTCTGGAAAATTAGTCTTTCTTCCTTTGTAATAAGTAAAGTATCTTGTGGGGATATACTTTGAGACCCTGTCATTACCCTCAGTGTGCTAAAGATCTGAGGGGCAGAGAGAAAATAAAATTGAGTCATGCTTTCATTTCCTATCCCAGAAAAAGCAAATTAAACATTGGACTTGACAGAAATTAAGCTTGGACTTAACTGAGCTCCTTCAGAGAAAGCTTAATTACTTACTGAGATAGGAAAATCATCAGGACATTCTTGGATCTCAATGTGGGTACTGGGAGTGTCAGAGAACCAAGATTTTCCCTCCCATTCTCTGTGGGGGATTCATATAAACATTGATAAAGGATGTCTCATCCCTCTTGCACGTAAACCTGTTCTGTCAAAATTTCACCCTACTGTGTCAAATGCAAACATTGTTCATAAGAAACAGCATAAACATGTTTATGCAAACCTTATTTTTTAAACTTTTTACCAAGAAAAGTGAAAAAAAGTGGAAAATATATTTTTCCCTGAAAAGTGAATATTATTATAAACAAGTGGCTTGGGTTTAAAAGAAAGTCTGTGGAAACACACATAAGGCTCTATACTAAGATGTCTCACTGCTGTAATTCTCAGTCCCCTAATACAAGCTTTTGTAAAAAAAACAAAACTTGGCCAGCCACAATGCCATTGAGCATTGAGCCCCATAATCAATCTCCCTGTGACTCTCGTGGAGAATGCTGAAGTGGGTTTTCTGTAGTGAGGGATCTGCAGACCACAGCTTGTAGCCTCCAGCCTCACTCTGCAGACTGGGGGCAGTGACCGAGGTCACTGACGCAGGGCTGGTGTAGACAGTGATTTTTCTTATGCTACTATAGTGATTCTTTCTGTGAGCGACTATCTCACCCTAATAAGGTAACATGCCCTTTTAACCTACCACCTGTCTTCTCCTATTTAGTTTGTTGAAGTAAAAACAACGTAAACATTGCATTAACCGTGTGTGTGTGTGTGTGTGTGTGTGCGTGTGTGTGTGAGTGACAAGACAGAGACAGAGAAAGAAGAGAGAGAGTGAGCAGTTATGGCTCTTGGCATTTTTTACTGGACAAGGCAAAACTAAAGATTTTGCTTTTAAACTTGAATTAATACCAAGAATAAGTCACATCTGCCCTCACTTTCCTCCCACTCCACACAAACAAACATGCAAACAACTAGAAGAGCAATATTTTACCAAAGGCATTTGACATTTTTCCTTTCTCATGACCCTGACCCTCTAGAAACTTCAGAATGTGGGAGAGGAGGACTGGAACCAGAAATGCAGAAGTAGTGCTGGAACAATTATGACCTGGAAGCCAGTGGAGCTGAGGTTTCCTGCAGGAACTTTTGGTGAGGCGTGGATACTTTGAAGACCAATGGGTATAGATGGAAAGAAGAGTAGAAAGAATCCAGCTCATACAGCAGTGAAAAGGAATGATCTAAATACACAAACAAATCTTTAAAGCAAAATGTTAAAGTGTGGGAGCAAGTTCTACAGAACACATGCAATATGATACTTTTCTTTCTTTTTTTTTTTAAGAGACAGGGTCATTAATTCAAGAAAGATGTTCAGGAAAAAAAAAAAAAAAAAGAGACAGGGTCTCACTCTGTTGCCCGTGCAGGGGTGCAGTGACGCAATCGTAGCTCACAGCATCCTTCAACTCCTGGGCTTAAGCCATCTTCCCACTTCAGTCTCCTGTGTAGCTGGGACTTTACAGGCATGCGCCACACACACCCAGCTAACTTAAAACAA
Source organism: Cacajao melanocephalus (assembly GCA_963573385.1). NCBI lineage: Eukaryota > Metazoa > Chordata > Mammalia > Primates > Pitheciidae > Cacajao > Cacajao melanocephalus. Next base: position 46,088 of record CAUYLG010062805.1, on the reverse strand, counting down.
ATGTTTTGGCTGGGGGTGGTGGCTCACGTCTGTAATCCCAGATCTTTGGGAGGCTGGGGTGGGTGGATCACGAGGTCAGGAGTTCGAGACCATCTTGGCCAATATGATATTTTTAGTAGAGATGGCCAAACCCATCTCCATTAAAAATACAAAAATTGCGAGGTGTGGTGGTGTGTGCCTGTAGTCCCAGTTACTCAGGAGGCTGAGGCAGGAGAATTGCTTGAACCCAGGAGGCAGAGGTTGCAGCAAGTCAAGATCATGCCATTGCACTGCAGCCTGGGTGATAGGGCAAGACTCAGTCTCAAACCAAACAAACAAATTTTTTGTAGAGATAGGATCTTGCTTTCTGCCCAGGCTGGTCTCAAACTCTGGGCCTCAAGCCATCCTTTCTCTCAGCCTCCCAAAGTGCTGGGATTATAGGTATGAGTGACCGTACCTGGCCAACATGATGCAATTTACATGTAGCTTAAATGCATATAAATGTGTTGAAACAGTATCATGTATTGATGAGGGACATATACACACATAATAAAAGTATAAACGGTTGCATGGAAATTAGTAACTTCAAATTCATAAAACTACTTGTTACCAGGTGAGCAGGGGACAAGTGGAATGGGGGAATGAGACCAGCTGGATACACAAATACTGCTAATGTTATTGCTTAAGCTGTCTGGTGAATACACAAGTGTTCAATTTACTATCATTTTGTACTTTCCACATACTTTACCTATTTGACAATACATTGAAAAATCAAAAAGTTATCCCATGACCCCAGACTCCAGAGATGACCGTAGGTGGTGTTTTCCAGATGCTTCCATCTGCCTTGATTTTCTGGTAACTGGCCACCATCCTTGTCTCCCTGCCAGCGGAGTGCTGCAGAACCCCTACTCAGAGGGACTGCCAAGTCCCAGGAAGGTGCAGGGCGGCTGGAGCCTCTTCCTCACTGGGCAGGGATCTGAATGCTCTTGGACCTCGCCAGAGACCTGTGTGGGCCTACAGTGACCTTTCCAGCCACTTTCCCATGAGCTCAAAGCTGTGGATTCTGTCACTTGCCAAGGGTCAGGCCTGACACCTTGCGGGTTCTTGAGAAATGAGTGAGACTTCCAGCAAACCAGGCCAGACTGCAAAAACACAGTCTGTGCTTTACTCATGCTCCTTAGATGGCCTTTCCTCAGCTCGGTCCATTGAGACCTTGAGCTCTTGGCCAGAAGATGGAAGAGAGAGGGTCTTGCTGGGCGGGCTCCAGGAGTCCTCCTGGCTCTGGGCACAGGAGCTGGAAGAGAAGAGATAGAAAAACATCTACTCACCAAAATCCTAAAACAGTGGAAGAAGGGTAGAGGGAAGGTTCCTAGAGAGAAGCAGTTAGAATCTGGATTGGGCTGAATACTTCAGGAGTCCCCAAGTGCTACTTACATCTTCCGGACCACAGGTTCGAATCCACCCCAAGCTAGCCCGCTCTTGGTCCTCTTGGCTCCCTGTGCTGCAGCGGGGCCCACTCCGGCCCTCGGGTTCCCCGCACGGGCCACACAGGGCAACAGCGCGTGCCGCACGCACAAGCAAGTCCGGAGGGTTGCGCGCGGGGGAGCCAGGCCCTTTGCCAGCGCCCAGTACAAGTTTGGTACTAGAATTAAGAGAAAAACACTGAAATCTGACAGCTCCGCCTAAGACCCAGGCGTGATGAAGTCTGCAGTGGGTGATGAATCCAAGGAGCAGTTTCTCCTTCCCGTCAGCAAAACGCTCTTTTCAGAGCCTGCCAGGTTTCGTCTCAGTGGCCACACCTATGCCTGGCAGCAAAAGAAAGCAGGCGGAAGCAATATTCTGGAATTACGGGGGGCGGGGCGGGGGCTAGGGGAAGGCGAAAACAGAGGCTTAATTTTCTGCTCTCCCCTTCCTCCCAGTGCCCCATCTACCAACATGTCTCACCATACCCCTTGCCCTGCTTGCAGCACAGAGCTGGAGCAGCTGAAGGGGTAATTCTAGTAGGAATCGAAGGATTTGAGGCGTCGGGGGAGAAACCTGCGGAGGGCTCTGCAAGCCTAAGGGTCCCAGAAAGACTCCGAGAGGGGCCGGGGAGGCTCTGGAGGACCTAGGGGTGGACACCCAGGTCTCCTTCCCTGGGTGAAATCAGAACCGAACATCTAAAAAAAAAATTGAAAACACCGAGAAGCAACAAAGAAGCGCTTCCCCTCCTCAGTTCTCCCCAGTCCACCCAAAGTTAACCAAGGCTTTGCAGAAGTGGGCTTCGCGCTCCACACAACGATGAGTTTGGACTGTCCCTCTGTCTGCCTCCTGCGCGAAACCCCGCCCCGGGAGATGTCACGGGGCTCAGCTGATATAAGCCCGGACCCGCAGTGTCAAGTTCTCTGCTCTGGACTTGGGAGGCTCCGTTTCCTGCTCCTGGAGGGAGACGCGCTGCAGAGGAGAACCCCGGCGGGTAATGAGTCCCCCGCGCTTATTTGCGCATGTCTTCCCCAAACCTCCCCAGGTCTGCACGGGTTCTCCTACGGGTCTGGGGCGAAGGCAAGGTGTGGCGACTGCAGCTTCCCAGGTCTGGGCGCTGCTGCTGCCGAGAGAACCTCTTTCCCGCTGGGGAAACTTAGTTTGTTGACTCAGGAGCACCTCTAACGACGCGAGGGGCGGAGGACCCGGGAGCTGGGGGGTTCGGAACGCGGGGCGCGCTGGGGGGTTCGGAACGCGGGGCGCGCTGGGGAGGAGTGAGAGGCGCCGACCAGCACAGCCTAAATCTTCTCAAACCAAGTCTGGCAACATTTCCCACGGTTCAGGAGCACGATGGACTTAAGGGAAAACGACGAAATCGGGGACTTAGGCTCCTGAGGGTGAAGCTAAATGGGTTGTGGCCTGGGGACAAATAGGGCAAATATGTCCAGTCTATTACAAGAGGCTGAGTTCCAGAGGCTTGCCTAGAAGCCCCTGGCTTGGAACGTCCGTCTTCAAACTGTAACAACAGGGGCAGGCTACTAGGGTGGCCCACGAAGCCCTGTATCCCCCATGCAGCGGCTAACTAGAGCCCCTGTGGGTTCTCTCCGTAGTGGCTGAGACTGTGGTGTGATTCCCTTTCCCTTTTGCATGAGTTCCAGGAGCCAGAGTCGTAGAAGCCCAAATTCAGGCTCACGAACCTGATGTGCTGTTGATGCCAAACACTGACACACAGGTGCTTGGAGACAGGGGAAGGTTTATTCCATTTGGCCAAAGCGAGAAGGCAAGAGGGCAAGATCTCTCAAATCCACCCTTACAAAAATAAGTAGCAGGGAGTTTATGAGACTAGGAAGTAAGGTAGGGAGAGTTTCATGGAACCTAAGGGGAATGTCTGTGTTTCTTCATCTCATATGACACCTTGAACCACCAGACTTGCGGGCGTCAGCAGCTGGTCACTATGTCCTTAGAGGCATTGGTTTCTTCTGCAAAATTTTTTCATGACTCTGAGGCTATATCCTCCTGCTTGACAAAGAAACGATTTATAATTACATTGCTAGAACAAGGTATATTGGGCAAAAACGGGTATTTAACATATGCAAACAAGGAAAAGCCTCAGAATTGTCATGGTTTCATCACTAAAATGTTGGGGTGCTGAAATCTCAAGGGGCTCGGTTGCACCAGAAGGGCATCCTTTAGCACTAGTGCAGGCAGGAGGGGATGCTTGAGGGAGAATGGGGGGAACTTTTCAATAGTTCCTCCCCGTCCCCTACCAATAGGGGTTGGGGGAGGGGGCGGTGGTTCAGAGCCAAGCCTCAAGGAGAAGATGAGGACAGTGCTAAAGTTTGTCTAACCTTGCCCTATGAGAACGGGGTGGAGACTGTGCCTGCCTTTGTGGGGAAAAAGAAACTGATTCTTAATCTGTCTGATGGGAGATGAGAGTTCCTGTTGCAGCATAAACAGACAAGCAGTTCAGCGTGACAACATCCTGTATCAGAAGTGTCCATTTAAATGTCACAAAAGGTTGGGCGCAGTGGCTTAGGCCTGTAATTCCAGCACTTTGGGAGGCTGTGGTGGGCAGATCACTTGAGGCAGGCAGATAACTTGAGATCAGGAGTTCGAGACCAGCCTGGCCAACATGGTGAAACCCCATCTCCACAAAAAATACAAAAATTATCTGGGTGTGATGGCACATGCCTGTAATTCCAGCTACTCAGAGCCTGAGGCAGGAGAATCACTTGAATTTCCCCCACACCCATCCAAAGAAAAAGTCACAAGACTTAAACTCTTTTGTTTGAGAAAATGAGCAGTTTTATTATTTCCATGTAAGAGGAAGAAGAGGAAAATGCTGTAATCCACTCCTGGTCAGATTATGAAAATTCACAGATGTTTACAGCAGTCCCCCTTTAACCATGGGTTATGTTGCAAGACCCTAAGTGGATGTCTGAAACCAGATGCCTGAAACCATGGGTAGTACCAAACCCTATAGCTACTATGTTTTTTTCAATACTTTCACTGTTTCACTTAAAGGCTTTTCTTTGGCATATCTGAACTGCCAGCATCACTACTCTGGAGATTTGGGGCCATTAAATGAAATAAGAGAAGCAGTGTTAGAGTCAATGTGATAAGTAAGAAGGCTACTAAGTGACTAAGGGCTAGTAGCATAAACGGAGTGAGTACACCAGACAAAGGGATGATTCATGTCCCAGGTGGGAGCACATCCCAGGTGGGAGGACTCATGTCTCAGGTGGAAGGGAGTGGACAGCATGAGATTTCATTAGGCTACTCACAGTGAAATTTGAACGTTATGAATTGTTTATTCCTGGACTTTTTCATTTAATATTTTTGGACCAGAGTTGACTGTGGTAACTGAAAGCATGGAAAGCCAAACCAAGGATAAGGGAGGACTACTTTATACTATCAGAAAATAGAGGTCATTTCCAGTATTAGTGTCATGGCAAATGGAATCACACGATATACACTCTGTTATGTCTGGCTTCTGTCACTCAGCGTCATTGTGTTCAGGTTCATCTATGTCGTTGTGGGTACCAATAGTTCTTTCCTTTTTATTATTGTTGAGTAGTCTTCCATTATACGGATAATCGATACTGGCTTCTTCATTCATCTGCTGATGGGCATTTGGATTGTTTCCAGCTTATGGCTTTTACAAATAAAAGTGTTATGAACATTCATGTACAAATCTTTGTATGGATATATGCTTTTTTTCTTCTTGGGTAAATACTTTGGTGTGGAATGGCTGGGTCATATGGTAAGCATATGCAGAACCTCTTAAGAAACTGCCAAATTCTTTTCCAAAATAGTCGTACCCCTTTGTGTCCCTACCAGGAGTGTATGAGGATGCCCATTCCTTCACATCTTCACCAACAACTGGTATGGTAGTCATTTTAGCCATTCTAATAGATGCGTAGCGGTATCTCTCTGAGGTTTTAATAGGCATTTCCCTAATGACTAATGATGTTAAGCATAATTCAATGTGCTTATTTGCTATCTATATATCTTCTTTGGTAAATTGTCGGTTCAAATATTTTATTCATTTTTAAGTTGGGTTGCTTGTTTTTATATCATTACTTTTTGAGTGTTCTATGTATAATCTACATACAAGTTATTTATCAGTTATGTAATTTGCAAACATTTTCTTCCAGTCAGGGGCTCATATTTTCTTTTTCTTCCCTTCAACTTTTATTTTAAGTTCAGGGGTACTTGGGCCAGACGTGCAGATTTGTTACCTAGGTAATCGTGTTGCCATGGTGATTTGCTGCATAGATCATCCCACCATCTAGGTATTAAGCCCAGCATCCATTAGCAACATCCTGATGCTCTTGCTCCTCCTATTGCCCCCTCGTCCAACAGGCTGGGGCTTATATTTTCATTCTCTTAACTGTGCCTTTCAAAAAGGAGAAGTTCTTAAAGTCTAATATATCTTTATTTTTTATTTATTTATTTTTTTGAGGAGTCTTGCTCTGTCGCTCAAGCTGGAGTGCAGTGACGTGATCTTGGCTCACTGCAACCTCTGCCTCCCAGGTTCAAACAATTCTCTGCCTCAGCCTCCTGAGTAGCTGGGATTACAGGAGACTGCAACCACGCCCAGCTAATTTTTATATTTTTAGTAGAGATGGGGTTTCACCATCTTGGCCAGGCTAGTCTTGAACTCCTGACCTCGTGATCCACCCGCCTCAGCCTTCCAAAGTGCTGGGATTACAGGCGTGAGCCACTGCACCTGGCTCCAATATATCATTTTTAAAAAAATTATTATGCGTCTAGGCCAGGCACAAATTTCCCTGGAGGTTCCACTGAGATACCATCTGCACTGCCCATTGTGTGGACTCCCATTTTCAAACAGGTATGGCTGCTACAGAGGCACCTTTCACCTTGCAGTGAGTGGCTTGTCAAGTTTGCACTAATGTGATGAGTCAGCACTGGCTCTGCATGTCTCTTTGTGTTGAGTTCCTCAGCCATTTATTCTCATTCGAAACCTAGGTTTTGTTATTGGTTCCCATATATTTGGCACCCTAGGTGGAATCAGGCCATTCTCTTTCACCCCTTTTTGTTCCCTTTTGTGTGTGTTTGTGTTGTGCTGTTTAAAAGTGGTTTGTCCTAAGAAGGAAGATGACAAGGTCGGACACAGGCATAGGTCCTACAAGCCTATTCAGGCTCACTCACAGTCCAGTGAGTTTGTGGTTCTCCCTGAACTCATGTCCATGTGGACAAACTTCATTGTGGGTCACCTATAAAACCAGCTCAGGTTCTTTTTCCATCTTGAGTTTTTGTCCTGAGAGCTTCATTTTGGTCCACAGGGAGTACTGTCTCTGCTTTTCTGCCGACTGGGGGGACACAGATTGTCTAGTCTGTGTTAGGAGGTGGCCAACTGTAAGACTGGAGACCTGAGACAGAAAATGCACAAGAATTATACTCCCACTGACAGTCAACAGCTCTTATGGTGTCTTCTAAGTCTAAACACCCTCCTCATCTAGGAAAAACTGCCTTTTATTTGTACAACACTAACTCACGCACCTACCTTCCTAATGGCATGACTCCAAGGATGATTTGGGCCTTTAGTGGCTGCTATGGGGAACATTTGGCTTGAACAAAATTGTTCATTTGACATGGACCTTAGAAAAGCAGGAATAAGACGTCTCAGGATCAATGGGGCTGCAGTTTTTTATTGGTAGGCAGAGGCCTCCAAATGGAATTCTGATCAAAAATTGCTTCATTAAAAGATTCTTTGCCCAAAACCAATGGGAAACTTGATAGACTTAAGCAACAACAAACTAGACTCATTTCCTCAGTAAATGCTTCTTTTTCTTGTCCTCCAGTTGCCTCCCAGTATCCAGCTCTCTCTCTTTTCCCCCTTATCCTTCTATTAGGTCGGTGCAAGAGTAATTGTGGTTTTTGCCATACTTTCCATAATCTCTCTCCTGTTCTTCAGTGAACTCCTCACTTCTCTTCCCCTTGTTCAGACCCCTTCCCTTTGCTTAATAACTCTCCTAAAACTCCAAAATTCCAGCTGCCTCTGAATATCCATTCCTCTCATTAAGCCAGGTGTGCAGGCATCTGTAGAATTTAAACCTTGGATCTGAGCTGAATTAAGACTTATACTTGAAGGTTTCCCTAAACCTAGACAAGGCCAGCAAAAAATCATAAAAGAATTTAGAATTCTTCTGGGTGCATATGACCCAGGGTTGCCTAACCTCTGTCAACTTGTACACATGTTGGTCAGAAACTCAGGTGCTAAATCCTGGAGGGAAAAAGCTGATTGGACGGACTCAGAAAAGGACCCACAGTATCCCTCCTTCCACAGTAAATCTGTAAGTTAAAAAAAAAAAAAGTGCAGAAAGTAAGGCAAAATCTCCTAAAAGCCATACCCAAAACATTTCTCATAAAAATCCATTGGGCCATGCAAACAAAAAATCAAAACTATTAGACTTTTTCAGGATAGATTAGAAAGTACCTTCCCACACATCAGTTAAAGAAGGTGGTAAAAAGCAGCCTTTCATCTCATTTTGTCAATGGAGTTAAACATGAAATTGGAGACTTCATTCTAAAACAGAAATTAGAATGGAAAACAGCTGCTTTATCTGAATGGTAAAACCTGGCAGAACACTTTGAAAGGGCTTTAGAACCAAAATCAGACAGGATTCAGAATAAACTTGTGGCCCACTTCCCAATCAACTAAGTGTTGACAAGCACACTTAGAAAATCTTGTAAACAGAGCCAAGACAAATAAAAATCCATCAGTTCAAATCAGTGAGGGCGCTCAGAGGAAGGAGAAACTACCCAATACTCGGCCTTTCTCTAAACACTCAAGGTGATTTAACTATAAATACGGGTGGTCAACCTCATCAATTTCTGGAAAACATAGTGCTACTCTTTCTATGTTAAACCCTGTCCCTTTTGCTCAATCTCTTCTTCTGAGTAAACAGATCACACAGGTGGTAGGTATTTCAAATAACCCACATATAACCCACATATTTATTCCATCTCCCAGCCCTTAACTGTAGCCCTTGGGCCCTGACTGAAAAAACTTTCCTTCCTGCTCTTTGATACCATGACTACAAATTTAACAGAAACTTAATTTGCAAATGGAATTGTAATATTTATTGATGTTCCAGAGACTTCTCTATACATAATCAAGTTGCACCTGCTCTGAATATACCTTTGTTTTCTCTATCATATGTGACGCATACTCGAAATAAATATCTTGACATCAAACCTGACAGTCTAAGGGGCTAAAAATTCTACTTATGTAGGACGAATAATTGGAGCAGCAAAATAATAAGCAGAACTTACTAAATTCAGACAGATCCTGTCAAACCATTACCCAAACTTCCCCAATATCCACTGAAGTTAGAAGCAAAGGAAGGGCTCGAACCTATAGTTGAAGGTCTTATATCCAAATGTCCTTTCATATCCCCTTGTAACACTCCTGTCCTGCCAGCAAAGAAACCAAGTGGATGAAGATACTGATTTGTTTAAGACTTTAGAACCATCAGCAAAATTGTATTTTTTTCCTCAGTAGTACCTAACTCTCACACCATCTTTCATAAATTCTACCTGAAGTCACTTGTTTTACTGTAGTAGAAATTTTCTCTGCTTTTTTCAGTGCACCTCTAGACAACGACAGTCAATACTTTCCTGCCTTTGTCTTGGGGAGGACGATGGTATAACTGGACAGCCATGCTCCAGAGAGTCAATGAAGACCCTGTTTTTGTCCAGGTGCTCAACCAAGAGTTAAAAGATATAAATTTTCCTTGTGATTCAGTTCCAATACAATATAAAAATGATCTCCTACTTTGTTCAGAGAACAAGGAAGCCTGTTAAAAGGATTCCATTTACTTGCTCTCAGCCTTAGCAGAAAAGGGACATAAAATTTTTAAAGCTAAATTACAGTTTTACCAAAACACAATTCATTGTTTGGGGGAAACCTGTAGAAGAGGGGATAAGTATTTTCTCCTGATAGACTAAAGATCATCCAAAGTTATTGTCAATCCCTCACAAAATGGCAGAGGAGAGGATTTCTAGGTTTACCTAGTATATTGCCGACAGTAGGTGCCAAAGTTTTCCGAAATTGAAGCACCTCTTTATGGATTGACTAGGTCTTCAATGAGGGATTCTCTCCTTTGAAAGTCCAAACATAAAGACCTCCTGGAACCTGAAACAAGTTCTTCAACAGCCTCCTTCCCAAAGCACCCCAACAATAGAAAGCCATTTTGTCTATTTGTGCAAGAGAGATCTGGGCATTAAAACCCCATTATTTACTATAGCCTCACTCTTGACCCCTTTCAAAGGCTTACTTCTCTTGTTTTAAGGCATTCGCTGTCACTGCAAAACTAAATGATGCTTCTGCCAAACTGGCTCTAGGCCCACTTCCTGCTTGACCTCATGGTTTCTCATGCAGCACGGACATTACTATTGTTTTTTCTTTTTTCTGAGATGGAGTCTTGCTCTGTCACCCAGGCTGGAGTGCAGTGGCACAATCTTGGCTCACTGAAACCTCTGCCTCTGAGGTTCAAGTGATTCTCCTACCTCAACCTCCTAAGTAGCTGGGACTATAGATGCACACCACCACACCCTGCTAATTTTTGTATTTTTAGTAGAGACAGGGTTTTACCACATTGCCCAGGCTGGTCTCAAAGTCCTGACCTCAGGTGATACTCCCACCTCAGCCTCCTAAGTGTTGGGATTACAGGCGTGAGCCACTGTGCCCAGCCTGCACAGACATTACTATTGACTAAGAACACATAACACTTTTCAGCCAGCAAGCTAACCTCTTGTGAATTTCTGTTACTCTCTTCCTCTCACATTACTGTTCATCAAAAACACTCAGAATCCCGCTTCTCTCCTGCCCCTACCAGAGGAAGGGGAACCATGATAATTTAACCATGATAATCTTATCATGATTAAATAATTTTCTGTCTCTGGCTCAGATTAATTGAGGATTAATTAGTCCTCTCATTGAGGACTCTGACCTAATATTATTTGTTGATGTATTGTAACTCAAAACTGAAACTGGAAGTTATCAAGCAGGATATGCTATCACTAATTTAAGTTCTTCTTTTCTAAAAAAAAAAATTTCCAATACTTTTTATTTATTAATATTATTTTAACCTTAATTTTAGTCTCAGGGGTACATGTGCCAGTTTTATAGGTAAATTGTGTGTTGCAGGGGTTTGATGTACAAAGTATTTCCTCACTCTAGTAATAAGCTTAGTATTCAATAGGTAGTTTTTTGATCCTTACCTTCCTCCCAACCTCCACTCTCAAGTAGGCCCCCATGTGTGCATATGTACTCATTGTTTAGCTCCCACTTATAAGTGAGAACATCCAGTATTTGGTTTTCTCTTCCTGTGTTAGTTTGCTTAGGATCATGGCCTTCAGCTCCATCCATGTTCCCACAAAAGACACAGTTTCATTCTTTTTTATGGCTGCATAGTATTCTATGGTGTAGACGTACCACATTTTCTTTATCCAGTCTACCATTAATGGGTATTTAGGTCCTGTTCTAATGGTTCCATCTTTCTGTTTTCCAGGAGAACATTTCAGGATAGGAATAGGCCAAGTCCTGAGAAGATGAGTCTTAGGATTGATTCGGATACAAACTTTCCTGAGTGTGTTGTAGATGCAGGAACAGTCACCCTTGGGACTCAGCAGAGGCAGGAGATGGACCCTCGCCTGCGGGAGAAACAGAATGAAGTCATCCTGCAAGCAGTGTGTGCTCTGCTGAATTCTGGTGGGGGCGTAATCAAGGCTAAGATTGAGAACAAAGGCTACGATTTTGAGAGTCATGGAGTAGGACTGGATGTGCCTCCAGTTTTCAGAAGCTATTTAGATGCAATGCAGAAGGAAAACTACTTTTTGATGTTTGTGAAATCATGGAACACGGAAGCTGGCGTGCCACTTGCTACCTTATGCTCCAATTTGTACCACAGACAGAGAACATCCACTGATGTCATGGATTCTCAGGAAGCTCTGGCATTCCTCAAAAGGAGGACTCAGACTCCTATGAATATTAATGTTTCCAATTCATTAAGTCCACAGGCAGCTCAGGGTAGTTTACAATATGAAGGTAACATAAATGCCTCAGCTGCTGCTTTATTTGATAGAAAGCGGCTTCAGTACCTGGAAAAACTCAACTTTCCTGAGTCTACACATGTTGAATTTGTGATGTTCTCGAAAGACGTGTCACACTGTGTTAAAGACAGACTTCCGAAGTGTGTTTCTGCATTTGCAAATACTGAAGGAGGATATGTATTTTTTGGTGTGCATGATGCTTCTTGTCAAGTGATTGGATGTGAAAAAGAGAAAATAGACCTTACCAGCTTGAGGACTTCTATTGATAGCTGTATTAAGAAGCTACCTGTCCATCATTTCTGCACACAGAGGCCTGAGATACAATATGTCCTTAACTTCCTTGAAGTACATGATAAGGGGTCCCTCCGTGGATACGTCTGTGCAATCAAGGTGGAGCGATTCTGCTGTGCGGTGTTTGCCAAAGTGCCTAGTTCCTGGCAGGTGAAAGAAAACCGTGTGAGACAATTGCTCATAAGAGAATGGACTGCTTGGATGATGAAAGCCGACCCAGGTCAGGGAGCAAGATCAACAATGGTTGTAATGTTTGCTGGCAGCAGGGCAGGGCGGGGCAGAGAGGAAAGAGAGGTATGGTATTCCTTGGAATCCGGGGAAAGAGATTTAGTCTCTGAGTTGCAAATATCTGACATTAATTCCTGTAGATGCAGTTCGTAGATTATTGCCCCTTCCTTTCTTTTACCATCTTAAATAGTCTCTATTCAACAGATGCCCTGGCTAGCAGCCCTATTAGAGGCTGTTTGACCTAGTTATTTCAATTTCCACATCCTTTCTTATGTTCATATTCAAGCCTCTTCTCCTATTTTTCAATTATGAGCTTGCATTTATGTATTCAGAAAATTTCTTTTTTTCACATATACAGATGTGTCCCCTTTAACTTGCTGTCATTTTCCTCTGAATTTCCCTTCTTTTTTTTTTATTTATTTTTATTTTTATTTTTTTTTAAAAAACGGGGTTTCACCATGTTGGTCACGCTGGTCTTGAACTCCCGACCTCAGGTGATCCGCCCATCTTGGCCTCCAAAGTGCTTGGATTACAGGCGTGAGCCACCACACCCGGCCCCCCTTCTTAAATATTCTCCCCTTCTCACTGCCCACTTCCATTTTTTGAACCAAAACATGGCCAAATCATGGCTTTCCCTCTCCTTTCCCACTTTTCCTTTGGGGAGTCAGTACATGATAAGCCAAAGAAGACGGTTGGTGACATGCATCCACCCTGGTAAAGGAAAGCCTATGATAAAATTAAACAAGAGAAAACCAATGGTAACGTCTTCAAAAGTCCATAAAAAGTCCCCTTCAGAATTTGCTCAGATATCTATATCCATTGGCCTTTGCATCTTCTCGTCATATTTCTTTTAAAAATAGCATTCTAAAAATATATAAATAGGCCAACCTGTAATCCCAGCACTTTGGGAGGCCGAGATCTGCCTGAGATCAGGAGTTCAAGACCAGCCTGGCCAACATGGTGAAACTCTGTCTCTACCTAAAATACAAAAAATTAGCTGAGTGTGTTGATGCATGCCTGTAATCCCAGCTACTCAGGAGAATCGCTTGAATTCAGAGGTGGAGGTTGCAGTGAGCTGAGATCATGCCACTGCACTTCAGCCTGGGCAACAGAGTGAGACCGTCTCAAAAAAATAAATAAAAACAAAAATAGTTTTGTTTTGACATAATAAAATTTTAAAATGTTGCTTCATGCTAGTTTATTTTCCTCCTTCAAAAACCTCAGTAGGCTTTCCTGAACTGAACTGAGGTGTAAAGGCAAGTATCTGTGGGCCGTGGCTTGAGCTGTAAGACTAGGTGAAAGATCTCGCAGCACCGCTCAGCTATAAGTTAGGGTCTGCCGTTTTGCGTATTGAATCCTTGGTTCTTGTTTCCTAAGATCTTTCCAGGTGTCCTGAGATGGTCCTTGCGCTGAGTTTGTCATCTGCCACACCCCTCAGCAACACCGTGTGCATTCATAAGAATTTGGAATGTCTGAAAGAGCAGCAGAAACGCTACTTTCCAGGTAATTAGCCATCTCTGGTTGCTTTGGAATATGCTGATTGTTCATTCCTGTAAAAAATGGACTCCTACTTTATATTATATACGGGATCAATTCCAGAGGTTTAAGGACTTAAATATGAGAACCAAACCTTTAAAACTTTTAGTAGAAAATGTATATAAATAATTATGTCATTGGGGTAGGAAGGGATTTCCTAAACCAGACACAAAAGGATCAAACTTAAGCAAAAAGATAGATAAATTTCACTACATTAAAATTAAGAACTGTTCCTCAAAATATACCTTAAAGAAAGTGAAAAGACTGGGCACAGTGGCTCATACCTGTAATCCTAGCACTTTGGGAGGGTGAGGTGTGGAACTGCTTAAGTCCAGTAGTTTGAGACAAGCCTGGGCAACATAGCAAGACTCCTCTACAAAGGAGCAGCACTCTACTATACCCAGCTAATTTTTTAATTTTTGTAGAGACGGAGTCTCCCTGTGTTTCCCAGGTTGGTTTCAAACTCCTGGATTCAAGCAATCCTTCCACCTGAGCTTCCCAAAGTGCTCGGATTACAGGCATAAGCCACCACTCCCAGCTATCAGTCTTTTTTTTTTGAGATGGAGTTTTGCTCTTGTTGCCCAGGCTGGAGTGCAATGGTGTGACCTTGGCTCACTGCAACCTCTGCCTCCTAGGTTCAAGTGATTCTCCTGCCTTAGCCTCCCGGGTAGCTGGGATTAGAGGTGCACCCACCATGCCCAGCTAATTTTTTGTATTTTTAGTAGAGACAGGGTTTTGCCATCTTGGCCAAGCTGGTCTTGAACTCCTGACATCAGGTGATACACCTGCCTCAGCCTCCCAAAGTGCTGGGATTACGGGCGTGAGCCACCACACCCAGCCCAGTCATTTTTTTAATGGACTTTTAGATGATGTCTAATTTTTTCCTTTTAAAACAATGCTACACTATATATCTTCCTACAATATACCTGAGGTGTTCTTTAAGGATAAATTCCAAGTAGTAATAATTGCTCATAAATTTAGATGTATATTGCCAGATTGTAATCCAAAACATACACCCAAAAACACTTTCACCAACATGGTATTATCATATCATTTCTTTTCTGGAAGAAGCTTAGAATCATTTCGTCCTACCAAAAAGAAAAAAAGATGGCCAGGTGAGGTGACTCACACCTGTAATCCCAGCACTTTAAGAGGCTGAGGTGGGAGGATCACTTGTGCCCAGGAGTTTAAGACCAGCCTGGGCAACATGCTGAAACCATGTCTCTACAAAAAACATTAAAAAATTAGCTGGATATGGTGGCGTGCCCTTGTAGTCCCAGCTACCTAGAAAGCTGAGGTGAGAGAATCACCTGAGCTCAGGAAGTAGAGGCTGCAGTGAGCTATGATTGTACCATTGTACTCCAGCTTAGGTGACAGAGCAAGACTCCATCCAACAATAACAACAAAAAAGTCTTCTTCAGTCTCCTTCGTGCTGTCCCTTTTTAGTCAAACTCTCCCCAAATCCCTAACCTCTGGCATCCATTGATCTGTTGCCTGTACCTATAGCTGTGCTTTACAGAATGTCATGTAAGTGAAACCACATAGTACGTAATCTTGCCAGGTGTTAAGATGGCACTCTCATGCCTTCCTCCCCATCCTTGTTTCTACTACTTTGCCTCTCACTTTGGTTGTTAGCAACACAAACTGCACGGAGTGACCTGAATGGACTTCACTTTTTTTTTTTTTTTTGAGACAGGGTCTCACTCTGTTCCCCAGGCTAGAGTGCAGTGGTGTGACCTCAGCTCACTGCAACCTCAGCCTCCTGGGTTCAAGCAATTCTCATGCCTCAGCCCCCGAGTAGCTGGGATTACAGGCACACACCACCATGCCCAGCTAATTTTTGTATTATGTGTAGAGATGGGATTTCACCATGTTGGCCAGGCTGATCTTAAACTCCTGGGCTTAAGTGATCTACCCGCCTCAGCCTCCCAGATTGCTGGGATTACAGGCATGAGCCACCATGCCCAGCTTCCTTGCTGCTTCTTGTCCCTAAGTGTTACTCATGTGTCCCCTTTTGACCATCTCTCTATTCTCCTCTTCAACTCACTAATTCCAAGTCATCCTTTAAAAGCAGCTCAGGGTTGGGTGTGGTGGCTCATGCCTATAATCCCAGCACTTTGGGAGACTGAAGAGAGAGAATCACTTGAGGCCAGGAGTTCGAGACCAGCCTGGGCAACATAGTGAGACCACCACCAACATCCCACCCCCACCCCCATCTCCACAAAAGTTAAAGAATAGGCCAGACATGGTGGCTCAGGCCACCATGTCCGGCCTATTAAAACCCCATCTCTACAAATAACACAAAAATTAGCCGGGTATGGTGGCGCATGCCTGTAGTCCCAGCTACTCGAAAGGCTAAGGCAGGAGAATCGCTTGAACCCAGGAGACAGAGGTTGCAGTGAACTGAGATTGCGCCACTGTTCTCCCGCCTGCCCAACAGAGCAAAACTGTCTCATAAAAACAAAAACAACAACAACAAAAAACAAGAATCAGCTCAGGTGTTTCCTTCTTCATAAAGACTTTCATATTTTCTTCTTTCCTAAACTGTACCTTTCCTTGGTATTCACATAATACTTTGTGCCCTTCTCTCTGGTTGTATGGAACACTTTGTACCATAATTATTGTTGTCTTTGTTTATACCAGCTAATTAGCTCTCCATAGAAATAAGAAGTGTTTATCTTTTTATTACTAATGTATAACCTACTGTAGATATGAGGTAGGGTCCCAATGTTGATTGAATCTTCTATGTATAATGATGATTACTAGTTTGTCTGAGGATTTTCTAATTTATTTCGATTCTTTCCCTGTCTAGTATTTTCAGACAGAGTGGTGTATACTCCAGAAAGTCTCTACAAGGAGCTCTTCTCACAACATAAAGGACTCAGAGACTTAATAAATACAGAAATGCGCCCTTTCTCTCAAGGAATATTGATTTTTTCTCGAAGTTGGGCTGTGGACTTAGGTCTGAAAGAGAAGCAGGGGGTCATCTGTGATGCTCTTCTAATTTCCCAGAACAACACCCCTATTCTCTATACCATCTTCAGCGAGTGGGATGCAGGGTGCAAGGGCTATTCTATGATAGTTGCCTATTCTTTGAAGCAGAGGCTGGTGAACATAGGTGGCTACACTGGGAGATTATGCATCACTCCCTTGGTCTGTGTGCTGAATTCTGATAGAAGCTCACAGGGTGTTTACAGTTCATATTTACAGATTTACCCCGAATCCTATAACTTCATGACCCCCCGGCACATGGAAGCCCTGTTACAGTCCCTCGTGATAGTCTTGCTTGGGTTCAAATCCTTCTTAAGTGAAGAGCTGGGCTCTGAGGTTTTGAACCTACTGACAGATAAACAGTATCAGCTGCTTTCAAAGAACCTTCGCAAGGCCAGAGAGTTGTTTGTTCATGGCTTACCTGGATCAGGAAAGACTATCTTGGCTCTTAGGATCATGGAGAAGATCAAGAATGTGTTTCACTGTGAACCAGATAACATTCTCTACATCTGTGAAAACCAGCCCCTGAGGAAGCTGGTGAGGTATGTTGCCTGTCTGTGTTCACTTTCTTTTCTTGCGTGACTGTAGCTGGTGTGGCTTTCAGGTTACTTGCTAAAATTCATATGTATTTACCATGCCCAGAGGAGTTTAAGAGTAGAATTGGCTTTGTTTCATCAAGGAAAGCCTGACTATGTTTCTTACAGTTGCAGCATGAAAAAGATCTGCCAGGCAGTGACCCGGAAAACCTTCATGAAAAACGGCTTTGAACACATCCAGCACATTGTCATTGATGAAGCTCAGAATTTCCGCACTGAAGATGGGGACTGGTATGCGAAGGCAAAGTTCATCACTCAGACAGCAAGGGATGGCCCAGGAATTCTCTGGATCTTTCTGGACTATTTTCAGACCAATCACTTGAGTTGCAGTGGCCTCCCCCCTCCCTCAGACCAGTTTCCAAGAGAAGAGATCACCAGAGTGGTCCGCAATGCAGATCCAATAGCCAATTACCTACAACATGTAATGCAGGAAGTCAGAGAAAATCCTCCACCTAACCTCCCCCCTGGGGCCCTGGTGATGCACCACGAACCTAAATGGGCTCAAGGTGTCCCAGGCAACTTAGAGATTATTGAAGACTTGAACTTGGAGGAGATACTGATTTATGTAGCAGAGAAGTGCCGTTTTCTCTTGAGGAATGGTTATTCTCCCAAGGATATTGCTGTGCTTTTCAGCAAAGCAAGTGAAGTGGAAAAATATAAAGACAAGCTTCTAACAGCAATGAGGAAGAGAAAAATGTCTCAGCTCAGTGAGGAATCTGATCCGTTACTGCAGATCCAGGACGCATCGGATGTTCTGGCCGATCACATTGTGTTGGACAATATCCGTCGATTTTCAGGCCTAGAAAGAAACATCGTGTTTGGAATCAATCCAGGAGTAGCCCAACCGGCTGGGGTCTACAATCTTCTGCTCTGTTTGGCTTCTAGGGCAAAAAGACATCTGTACATTCTGAAGGCTTCTATGTGACAGGAAAATCCCAGCCTAAGAAACAAGTGGTTCTCATCTCTAATCAAATCATGATCCAAACATGTAAGCACTTATTAAGTCACATAGTCTCCTAGGTGCTGGGGATTGAGGACGAATCGATGTAAGATTTCTCCTTTAGGGCAAAGATAGACCACTGACAAGTACACAGATAGACAAGGGATTTCCCATAGTAATAAGGAATATCAGTAATTAGAGGACCCTGAGACTCAGAGGTGTGTGTGTGTGGGCAGATGGAGGGATGGGGTGGTTATTTTGGGTGGTCAGGGAAATGCTCAGGGAGGGAAGAACTTGTCATGAGAAGGTCTGAATGTGCCAGGCAGACTCAGATGTCCTTGTTAATTTTAACATGGCCACGTGCAGAAAAGCTTGAATGGGACATGCAAGCAGAAGGTGAAGGATGGAGTGGGTAGCTTTTTGGCCTTGTAGGGGCCAGGAATGGGCAAGACATGTTTTGAAATGTAAGATCACAGGCTGTTTATTTGCAAGACCACATTAAGTTACTTTATTATTTTCTGCTTTTTCTTTTAATGGCATTAGATGGTTTTTGATCACTATTTTTAAGATACTTTTTGTATGCCTTTTGGTTATTTGGAATCTGATCCTTAGCTCTGCTCTTTTATTCTTATGGAGCATCGTAGGTTACTGCATGAAGGGAAGACTGCCACAGTCCCCCAGGGAAGCACACTGTGTTTTATTGATTGATTTTAAGATGATAGAGGGCCTAGGAGGATGAATGTATTGGACTCAAAGGTTACATTTTGTTTTTTCATTTAATTTAATAATCAACAAAATGCCAAAGTCATTTTAATATCTTACTTCTGCTAAGTCTTCAGGATGTTAGCTAGTCTTTCAAAAGCCATTGCTACAAAAGTGCAAATTTCTCATTTCCCATGGGTCTCTAGAAACTCTCTCAATATTTAAAGCCAACAAATCCATCTTCTCTGAGAGACAAAAAAAATTCAGAGTTAATTCTCTATTAAAAACAGCAAGACCCTGCTATTTCCCAAGAAAAAAGAAATTTAAAATTCTCATTGTAAGAAGTATGAACTTAAGGCTAGAATTGGTTTATTTCTGATAGCTACTTACAATATTAAGAACTTTACTCTTTAAGACAATTTCACAGGAAAGCATGAAATTAATCTATTGTGAAATGTTTTTATGACTAACTTGGAATATACTGCAAATCACTAGTAAGTGGAGATACATTTAAGATAAAATGATTAATATAACAAGTGGCAATTCTGAATAAAGATCTGAATAAAGATCTGAATAAATCCAGATCACAGACTCTCCCTTTACCAATATGTAAAAGAATGTGCAAAATTAGTAAACATATAGCCCCAAATTTACTGGCAACAGAGAAGCAAAGAACGGAGTTTTAACCTTACACTATAAACATCTAACAGATATGTATGAAAATTTTAAAAATAGAATAGGTTGGGCATGGTGGCTCATGCTTATAATTCCAGGACTTTAGGAGGCCGAGGTGGAAGGATTGTTTGAGCCCCGGAGTTCAAAACCAGCTTGGGCAACGTAGTGAGACCCTGCCTCTCAAAAATAAATAAATAAATTTAGCTGGGCATGCTGGTGAACACCTGGAGTCCCAGCTACTCAGAAGGCTGAGGCAGGAAGATCACTTGAGCTCAGGAGTCTGAGGTTACCAGCTACTTGGGAGGCTAAGGCATGAGAATTGCTTGAACTCGGGAGGCAGAAGTTATAGTGAGCCAAGATCGCACCACTGCGCTCCAGCCTGGGTGACAAAGTGAGACCCTGTCTCAAAAAACAAACAAAACCTCCCCATAGATGTCCATGCCATAGAAGAATTTGCGAAGTCTATAAATTCAATAAAACAAGAATTGAAAGCCTCTCCCACTGTACCCAAGTTTTTCCTCTCTGAATTGCAGCCTAGAAACTCTCTAGGGCACTAAGCTGGGGCAGTCACAGAGGTGACCTCATCTGTTTCCCACATCCTACATTAAAACAAGGATCAGGGATAAGTATCCTTCATTGACTGATTTCCAATATCTTGAGGCCTGTAGTTTCATATATTTTGTCTGATTTTGCAGTTGTTTCAGAAGGGAAGATAAATATGGTCCCTGTTCCTCTATTTTGACCACAAGCGTCTAAGAAGACAGTGAAGCAATATGTGTATAGTTCTTAAGGAAATAAATTCTGACCTAAAAATATTAAACCTAGTCAAAATATTATTCTAGTACAAAGGCAACAAATGGGTATTTTTGAACATAAAAGAGTTCTAGAAATACAGGACTCATGAATCATTCTTGAAGAAAAGTTACTCAGTAAGGAAATCTAGATAAGCAACAATATATGAAAATAAAAGATTATTATAATCGGACCAAAATTAAGCTTAAACCCATTCACATATATATATATATATATATATATATATATATATATATATAATTAAGATATGTAGGAATCATAATTACAGAAAAGAATGTTATAAACCTTCACAAAGTAAAAATATTTTTATATCAGGTAGATTCTTCTGTTTCAATCTATAAAACCAGGGTTTGGATCATTAAAAAAAACAAACAAAAGTAATTTATTGAAATCATTAGAGAGGACCTGATACAATAAAAGGACAAACTGACCAAATAGGCCTTAGAGGGGAGAGGTGCCTGAGAAGTTACAAGGACCTAGCTGGCAAGGGTGACTTGACCATTGTCATTTTTTTAACTTGATTAAAGAAGGGTTAAATTACAGTGAGAGAATTTCACTTGCCTAGTTTGCATACTCAACTCTTCTCTAGCATAGGGCAGTTTCCTTGGTTGAATAATTTCCACAAAACATGATGTAAAGTGGAAAGATCAGTTCCCCCAGAGAATATCAGTTACCAAAATAGAATGAAAGGATGTTGGGTAGATCAAAACAACCAATGTCCATTATAGCGATTAACTAAAGTTAGGGAGTGGGAAAGTTTGAGTGCTGAAATGTATTTCAAGACAACTTTAAAAATGGCTCCAAACATTTTATGCTTTTTGCAATTTAGTCATTTTAATATTAGAAAAATCTTCCTGTAACTAAAAGTTCTTGAGTTAAAGAAATACATTCTGTAGTTCAGCTCTTCCTTCAATTTGATTAGTTACTTTTTCTTTAGTTCAAGCAAAATAAATATAAAAATAATTTTAAAATGGTATGTATCGTATTGTTCCATTTAACATAATTCTATCTAGCTCTTCCTATGTTTTCTCTGCTATATTTTAAAGCTTTCTGGAATATTATTAACCTTGAATATTTTTGGTTGATGAACTTATAAGTGATTTGTTGTTTCCTTTTCTCTTTCAGTACTGCTAGAGTTAATTTTATTGACTTTGCACCTTTGTATAAAGACCTTGAAGGTCACATGCTGAAATTGCCCTCCGCTAAAACAAATTTGTAGAAATAATAGAGAAATTTTAAAAATATTACCATATACATAGCCATCCTCACAAACAAGAAAAGCACCTCTCCATGGATTAAAACCTATGAGGCGTTCGTTCGTACAGGTAGGGAAGAGCTAGGTAAACTGCAGTATACACTGAGGCTGGCACCACCACAGGCCAGAACACCTATTGTCACAAAGCCAGGACAGAATCTCCCAACAGAAAGTGTTGCCCTGAATAGCTGAGGCCAAATCCATTTTGCCCCCAGTTAGCCAGACCAAAACCTAAAACTAAAATACCCATGCTTCAGGGTTTGTCGGTGTTGACACTGTTGGCATTTTGGGCTGGGCAGTCCTTTATTGTGAGAGGCTTCCCTGCACACTGTAGGATGTTTAGCAGCATCCTTGGCCTTATTCCCTAGGGGCCAGTAGCAAATCCACCAGCCTCCTTCCCCTACCCCAGGGTTGGCTGTCAGTTGTGACAACCAAAAATTTCTCCGAACATTGCCAAATGTCCCTTGGGTTGACAAAATCACCACCACCATACCTCTTTTGACTAAAAGAGTTTCCAGAATAGTGGCAGAATATACAAATCAAGCATAACACATTATAGTCACGATTCGGAACATCAAAGGTTCTTTTTCACTCCTAAAAGAAAAAAGTTTAGAAAATCTACAAAAAGAAGAGTGAATTCGACAATAACTATTTCACTAGCAAGATTAGATGTAAGCAGAATACAGGCAGCATATTCAAACTGCTGTGGAAAAACAACATTGAACTTAGACTTCTCTCCCCAAACTATCATTCAGAGTTGAGGGCAAAATAAACAGATTTTCTGACTTGGAACAAGTAGGAATAATGTACTCACATTATTCATCTTCGTATAGGGATGGCCTATAAGTGATTTTTTAAAAAACTTCCTACTTGTCCCAAGTCAGAAAACCTGTTCATACAGGGATGGGCTATTAGCAAGAGTATATGAATAATGTACTCTAGCAAGAAAAAAAATGAACTGAGAACAAAGTAGTGGTTTTGAGAAGGAAAGGTGAACAAATAAATTAGTGAAACATAAGGTTAAGTCTATACATATTATTTTCTAATTCCCTAGTATGTCAGACTACATCTAGTTGGAAAATAATGATGAAAGAAAAAGCCATATTATAATTCCAACAAAAAGATAAAATAAGAATAACTGCAACAAGAAAGTATAAGCTCTTCAGGAATAAAACTATACAATGAAACTAAAGAGCACAAAAAAGAACTTAGATAAAAAGCAGACCATGGTTTTGGATAAGAGGATTTAAAATTATAAATATATTAATTTTCACTAAGTTAATCTGTAAATTCAGTGTGATCCCAATAAAAATGCCAACAGATTTTCCCCAATAGCATTGAAATGATTTTAAAAGTTATTGAAGACCAAGCATGGTGGCTCAAGCCTGTAATCCCAGCACTTTGGGAGGCTGAGGCAAGTGGGTTGCCTGAGTCCAGGAGTTCAAGACCAGCCTGGGCAACATGGTGAAATCCTGTCTCTACTAAAAATGCAAAAAATTAGCTGGGTATGGTGGTGCACACCTGTAGTCCTAGCTACTTGGAAGGCTGAGGTTAGAGAATCACCTGAGCCTGGGGAGGTCGAGGCTGTAGTGAGCCCAGATCACATTACTGCACTGCAGTCTGGGCAGCCAGAGTGAGATCCTGTCTCAAAAAAAAAAAAAAAATTATTGGAAACTACATGGCAAGAATATCCAACAAAAATCTAGAAAAGAAGAAACCTGAGTGAGTTAGCATGAACAAATATTAAAACATCTTAAAAAGCTATAATAATTAAAACAATGTGGTGCTGATGTGTGGAGGGTCAATGACACAAGATAGAATGACCAAAAGTAAATTTAAAATGCATGTTGAAGTGCATTAACAGCGTATGTTAAAGGTGGCATTCAAATTAATTAGGGAAAGATGGATTATTCAATACATGATGAACAACTTGGGTACCTAGCTAAAAAAAAAAAAATTAAGCATGGGCCATATGTCAGACTTGATGCCAAGAGGCATCAAGGAGGACCAAGTGTTTAAAGTAAAAATATGGAATCATGGTAGTGCATGAAGAAAAAGTAGGACTTAAAAAATAATAATCTCAGCACAGGGAAGGTCTAAGTATGGCCTTCAATCAGAAACCAGGAAGGAAAATATTGACTATTTCAAACAAAATTATCTCTGTAGCAAAAACAGCATAAAAGGTCAAGAAATAACACGCTGGGAAAAGATTTGCAATGAATATCACAGACAAATAGTTAATTTCTTATTTTAAAAAAATAGCTTCTACAAATCAAAGAGAAAAATTCTAGGATCTCAAAGGAAAAATGAGCAAAGGATTTGACCAGTGGTAGAATACATAAAAAGAATTTAAAATAGTTCCTAGACATATGGAAACATTACTCATGATAGCAGAAATATCGATTGACAAAATCATTCAGATCGATAACAAACTATTTGGCAGGGAAAAAGCATTTCTATGCATTGCTGTAAATCGGTACAACTTCTATTAAGAACAATCTGGCAGTAGTTATCAAAATTGTAAATGCACATATCCCTTTCTCTAGCAATTTCTCTTTTAGAAATTTATTCTATACATATATTCAAATGTGTGGAATGCTACTGTACAGGTGGTTGAGTTTCACTTTATTCCTAAGAGCAGAAGACTGCACAATAGTAAATATCCACTCAAAGGTTCTAATGGATTAATTTGTGACATATCACCACACGATAATACTATGAAGCCATAAAAAAGGGAGATCTCTATATGAAATAATGTGGGACCATCTTTAAGATGTATTGTGTGTTGAACAAAGCAGCATGCTGAAAATGTCTGTCTTATGCTTGTAGAATCAATATAAGTATGTGTTTGTAAATGCAGTATCTTTGGAAGTATACCCAAACAATTGGTAACAGTATCTGACTGCGGGGAAAGGCAGATGGGTGCCAGAGTGAAAACAATATAGCTTTTGCTTTTTATGACTTTTGGATTCTGTACCACATAATAATTTTGATGTAAATGTTGCTGTGTGTGTTTTTACTTGTTAATGGAATTATTTTATAAATTGCTCTCTTGGTTTTCTATCAACCAATATCCTGGGATAAACCCCTCATGATCATACTGAATAATGATGTGTGGAGAATGGAGAGGAGTTAAATTTGAAAAATGTAGAAAATACAAAAATAATAAATCTTTGCTATATGGGATTTCTAAGTGTTAACATTTTTATATTTGCTTCAAGCTTTTTTTTAAATAAAAGAAATGCAATATTACAGCTAAATTTGAATTCTTTTTTCTTCTCTTTCACATCCAATTTATCTCCTCTTTCTCCAGAGGAAATAACTATCATGACTTTGGTGGGCATCCTTTCAGGCTATTTGTTAACAGTTTTACACACACACACACACACTCATCAGATCACACTATTTATCATTAATGGTGGCATAAGATGAAGTGAAGGCAGAGGACAAGGCGCTGGGAATTCCAGTTTATGAATTTAGTTTCTAAAGGCATTTAGTTTCCATGGCAACAATAGTAATTAGAGAGATTGTAAATTGGCTTTTTGGTAGCTCTAGGAAGTTTAGACAATAAAATTTGAGATTGAAAGCAAAACTATCCAGCTGAGAATATCCATGGAAAACTGGAACACCTTGATGACAGTTTTGGACAAGTGCCTCATCCTCTAGATGCAGGGCATATATGGCTGAGCACCAAACCAAGGGCCTGATTGTAAGGATGATAAGTTCAATCCCAATTAAATCTACACTACCACGTCACATCTCTTACACTAAGGAAAGGGCACTGCTATGGAAGCAGTGAGACCTTGAGACATGGCATAAGAATACTGAGAACTTTGGAACCCCAAATGCCTTTCAGACAGGTAGCCACATTGTGCCAAGAGGACTATCCTTCCTTGGCAAAAACAAAAAAACAAAAAAAAACCTTCTAGTGACTGAGTGACTTCTCTCAGGCCAGATGCCTCACAACTTGATACTGGTTTTCTTCGGGACCCATCCTCACTCCATGGTAAGAGTTAGATCTCAACATAGTCCAGGTGCAGAAATAAAGGCCTGTTCCTTGCAGAGGAAGCTTGTACACAAAAATGTTCCATATCTCATTAGCGTATATTGGCAGAACCTGGGCAGCAAGTATGGGAATGCATACTAAAGATGTTAAATGAAGGAGGATGAAATAAACGCTTGATCTGACTACACTCAGTGGGGATTGAATGTGTTGGTCTGGGAGTAGTTGATACTCTGCTAAATTTGGCCAGTTGATTTTGGCTCACTGATACCTTGACTCAGTGTTGGTCTACAGTTAATGAGTTTAAGATGCCTTGACTTAATGGCATTTGGTAGAAACTTGCTGCTCAAAATGTGTCCTGCGGAGTTGCTGTAGCAGCATCACTGGGAGCTATTGAAAAACGTAGAATCTCAGGCCTCGTCCTAGACCTTCTGAATCAGAATTTTAGCAATATCTCCATGTGCTTCCTATGTACATTATACATTACAGTTTGAGAAGCATTGTCCTAGAAGGAGCTCAAAGACTCAAGGATGTGAGAATATTGAAATGGAGCTACTACGTGCAACATGCTTCAACACTATCCTCCTAGCCAGAATCCCTGAACAAGCCCAGGGATGCAACTATCACCAAGGAATTAAGGCATGCATTGGAGAGGAAGGTACCAGCAGTGCTGGAGTGAGACAGGAGGCAAACAGACACTCAGGGTGCAACATTTAAGCAGACACGTACACTCAGGTGCTGATCCTGAATGCATGAGCCTGAAAGTGAATGCTCCTTAAATTTCTTGTGCCAGGGTACTTCACTAGTCCTGGGCACTGGTAACCTTGTGAAGCTCTTTGGTGGCTGTTTTCTGTAGGCCAGAAATGACAGTGGGGTATGCAGCACTAGAACTGGCTTCCTTTACCTAAATGGAAGTAGTCTAAATAGTAGAAGTCAGGTTGCAGTGGTTATTGAACAGCTGAGACAAGATGGACATAATTATCCCAATAAGCCACAGGACTGGAGTGGTAATCTGAGTGTTTTGACCAGGAGGGATCCATAGTGATGATCATGGCATCCTTAGAAATTAAATAAATGGGCAGTCTACTAAAATGCGGCTTGGCATACATAGGCAGAAAGATCCTAAATATGCTGAGCATAACTCTATCTCTAGTTGTCATGGTGGGGATTCAAAACCCCTTATCCAGTTTCCAAATATAAGCTAATCCAAAATCCTACAACTCTTTGGGAAAGAGACCTTTGAGAAAAATCATGTCACATGGCTGCAGACACACTGTATGACTCTTCCCTCCGTCCTTCATCAGAGGGATCTACAGACATTTAATAGGGTGACTGTGTACTGGGGAAATGGAACTATCCAGGGATGATTAGATTGTGGTTCTGAATGATTCTGGCTCTGATTCTGAGAGACTGAAATGCCACATTGGTCCAGCAGGCAGAGTGGGTGCCCAAGGAGCCAGATAATCACTTGTCCTTTGGTTATCTCATCAGCCTGGACAATGTATAGTAGACATAGGAATTGGAAACTGCCAGAATTCCCACATCAATTTCCAGATCCAAAAAGTGAGAGTTATTATGTTTGGAAGGGCCAAAAAGAAGCCCCTAGAATTGTACTCTTCACCCACATCAAAATAGCAATCTTGCCCAAGTATGGTGTCTCAGGACTGTAACCCTAGCATTTTGGGAGGCCAAGGTGGGCAGACTGCCTGAGCTCAGGAATTTGAGACTAGCCTGGGCAATGTGGCAAAACCCCATCTCTACTAAAAATACAAAAAAAATTAGCCAGGCATGGTAGTGCCTGCCTGTAGTCTATTGTTTGAACCTGGGAGGTGGAGGTTGTAGTAAGCCAAGATGGCACCATTGTACTCCAGCCTGGGCAACAGAGCGAGACTCTGTCTCAAAAAAAAAAAAAAAAAGCAATCACACATTCCTCGGGGGGGAGTTTCAGAGATTAATCCTATTATCAACAACTTAATAGATGCAGAGGTACTGATTCCTATCACATCCTGACTTAACCCACCTCTTTGGCTGGTGAAAAAGCACTCGTCAAATCCTTTGCTCATTTTTCCTTTGAGACCTTAGAATTTTTCTCTTTGATTTATAGAAGCTATTTCTTTTAAAATAAGAAATTAACTATTTGTCTGTGATATTTGTTGCAATTCTTTTCCCAGCATGTTGTTTCTTGACCTTTTATGCTGTTTTTGCTACAGAGATAATTTTGTTTGAAATAGTCAATATTTTCCTTCCTGGTTTCTGATTGAAGGCCATGCTTAGACCTTCCCGGTGCTGAGATGCCAGTGATCTTCACAAACACAAACAGGTTGTGATGTCAATTTCACCTGCTCTTCTGGTTTGTGGTGTCTTCACCGGAGCAAGTTAATGTAGTCCCTGGCACCTGGTTTGCAGCTATTGCCAGCTTTCTGCTCCCCCACACCATTTCCACAAGACAAGGAAATGAGAAGCAGTTTGATCTAAGTGGTAGGTCAAGAGGATAGTTTGCCATCTTGCTTCATGACTACATCAACTCAAATGCACTCTGTCATGATGTAATCAGGATAATTGTTGATTATTTTGCTATCCCTTAGAGATGACATCATGCTAATTGGACCCAGTGAGGAAGTATATCAAATGTGCCTTGGATACATGCCTGCTAGAGGTTAGATGACAAACTTCACAGGTTCCACAGCCTGTCACATCAGTGGCGTTTCTGGAGTTTGGTACATTGGGGCATGTTGAAACAGCATCTCTAAAAGAAAGAATAACCTTTGGAGCTCCATGTTTGCTTGGTTTATCTGGATTTTGGACAGGCTAATCCATTTTCTGGTAAGCAGGAAGACTACCAGAGAAGGAAAGCTCTTTCTAGCAGGTCCAAGTTGTGGTGTACATGTCCCACTATTTGCACACAATAACCCAGCAGACCTAATGATAATGGAAGACTCTGTAGAAGTCAGAGGTCTACCAAAATCCCCAATAACAGAATCCCTAGGGGTTTGGCGGAAGGCTATTCCCTCTTCTGTCAACTAGTAGTGTCCATATGAAATCAGTATCTCATTTCTCATGAGGCTCTGTTGAGACTGAATATCTGACCATGGGGCCCCAAGTATCTGTGTGACCTGAACTCTTATCATATCCAAAGGAGTCATCTATTCCACTAAATCATACACAGCAGAATTCCATCATAAAATGGAATTCATATATGTGAGACTGGGGCCTCATAAGTCTGCAAGAAATGAATAAGCTGTAACAGCAGGTGGCTCAGACTTTCATAGAATCAATGTCCACTGCTTCACTGCCTTTCTCTCTACTTACAGCAATGACCTCATGGGGCACATGGCCAGCTAAGGGAGGAGAAAAAGGTGGGCCTGGTTTGCAAATGAAGCTTCATGATCCACAGGTCTCAACAAGAGTGGATGGCTTTTACTCCCTGCCTCCACTCAAGGGTTACACTGCAAGACAATGATGAAGTCCTCTAAGTGGGTATACATGTTTGTGCATTTTGGGTGAAATGATGGCTGCCTCTGTGGACTTAGAACCCACAGGGGAATGAAAGTTGAAGTAACCCCACCCAATAAATACTCCCATCCAACTGAGGTGAGCAGGCAGAACTTAGAGAGGGTTGTAGAGGAAGGCTGCTATAACTACCAACCAAGGCCTTGTGACTAGCTTCAGAAGTAGGTACAACTGCAGACAGGTTTTCTTTTACCAAAAGAAAAACTTTAGACAAATTGAGTTTAGCAGAGTTTACCTGAGCAAAGAACAATTCATGGATTAGCAGGAGTCAGAACCAGGAACGTGGGCAGGCACTCCCTAGCAATATGGGCAGGCAGTATTTACAGAAAGAAAAGGGAAGTGACATACAGAAACAGCTTGATTGGTTGCAGCTTGGCATTTACCTTCCATGGACATGGTCTGATCAGTTGGCAGCATGTGATTGGCTGAGTTTGGCTGCTGTGATTGGATGAGACTTGGCTATTTGTTACAAGACTATATACTCTTAAGTTAGGTTGCAGTTTGTTTACATACTACATTAGGTTACAGTTTGCTATGTACAGAGGCAGCTTTAGGCCAAATTTAATTTAATCTAAAATTACTAATTATTGATGTTTCTTTCTTCTCTTTCTCCTGTGGCCTCATAAAAAGAAGATTGGCAGTGGCTAACATTTTTTGTTTCAAATAAACATTTGACTGAATTGATAACATAGTAGGCGATCTCACTTCATTGTGTTGGGGTCATTAACTCTTCACCCAGAAGAATGATAAGATTGGGGTAGGAGGGGACTGGGAAGTTGTTGTGCTGGACATCCTCCATTTATTCCTTTGGCATCCATTCTCCATCCTTCTCCACCCTGCCCTGTGCTGCAAGAAGCTGCCTAGATAATATGAGCAGGGCTCCCTTGCCATCTGAATTTTGGTTGATTGGTCAGTGGGGACAACGGCTGAAGATGAGAGGGAGGGCGGAGAGTGGGGTGAGACTATTCTTTTTCTCCTGGTTCTCCTCTTGCAGGTAATGCAGGCTGGCTGTGTCCCACAACTAAAGCTCCTATGATGCAGCCTCTTGACAGGTCTTTTGATCTCCTGGTTCCAGTAACTTCTTCTTCCCCTCGACAGCGCTGCCTGCCCCTCACCAACAGCCCCAAGCTATACACTGTCTCCTGTGGCCTCCCTCTTCTCTGTCCACACCTTTATAGATAGTCCCTTTTAAATTCTTCTCTAGTTATGCCTTTGAATGTACTTTGTGTTTGTTAAAGGAAGACTAGACAAATTAAATTTAACAGAATTTAATTGAGAAAAAAAACGATTGTGAAGAGATTCAGAGAGCTCTGAGCCTAAATGTGGGCAGGCAGCATTTATTGACAGAAAAGAGAATTGAAGTATAGAATATAGAAACAGCTTCCTTAGTTGCAGCATGGCGTTTGTATATACATATGTGCATGTGTGTGTGTGTGTGTGTATGCATATATACACACATATATTTGTATATTGTGTGTGTGTGTGTGTGTGCGTATATATCACAGTTGCTTTATCTGCACATTGATTGATGAGCACTTGGGCTGGTTCTGCATTTTTGCAATTGTGAATTGCCACTCATCCTTTTAGCTGCTTCTCTTTCAATTAATGTTTTCATAAAAATTCAGCAGATTTTTGTTGATTCACTCTTTTTCTTCAGTTCTGCTTCTGAGTCATGGATAGAGACAAGAGTTGTATAATGAGGCCAGAATCTGTTTTTTTTTCTTGACTACTCTTTTTTTAGGTTGGTGAAAAGTAATTGCAGTTTTTGCCATCAAAAATAATGAAGAAAAGAAACAATCGTTTGCTTCTCTGCATCTCACCATTGCTGGCTAATTTTTGGCTATATCTTTACAGTTTTCATCCATTTTATAAAATGCTGGGGGAGAAGGCTGGGCACAGTGGCTTATGCCTGTAATCCCAGCCCTTTGGGAGGCTGAGGCGGGCGGATCACGAGGTCAGGAGTTCAAGACCAGACTGGCCAATATGGTGAAACCCTGTCTCTACTAAAAATACAAAAATTAGCTGGATGTGGTGGCACACACCTGTAGTCCCAGCTACTCTGGAGGCTGAGGCAGGAGAATCACTTGAACACAGGAGACGGAGATTGCAGTGAGCTGAGATTATGCCACTGCACTTCAGCCTGGGCAACAGAGCAAGACTCAGTCTCAAAAAGAAAAATACTGGGGGAGAGACGTTTTGTCTGGACTTTACTAGCCAGAGTTCTAAACTTCATATGAAGTATTTTACTAAAACATCAGCACATACAGCTCTAGGATACAAAACAATTATGAGATTTTTAATGTCATTCTACAATAGGCAAATCTTGCATTTTTCTGTGGCCATGTCTTATATTTAAGATTATAAAGCGAATACTCAATCCCATACATAATTACCAGAGCTGGTTCTCATGTGTGATAAACATGTCTACTCAAGCTTGCACTTCTCCAGTGAAAAGTAAATGTCTATATTCAAGGCAGATAATGGGGCTACTTTTATACGTATAACTGAACAATTAAATTATTCAAAGAATTATTTTCTAGTTTCCTTTTCTTTTTTTTTTTGAGACGAAGTCTTACTCTGTCACCCAGGCTGGAGTGGAGTGCAGTGGCACAATCTTGGCTCACTGCAACCTCCGCCTCCCAGGTTCAGGCAATTTTCCTGCCTCAGCCTCCTGAGTAGCTGGACTACAGGCATGCGCCACCACGCCCATCTAATTTTTGTATTTTTAGTAGAGATAGGGTTTCACCATGTTGGTCAGGCTGGTCTCGAACTCCTGACCTTGTGATCCACCCGCCTTGGCCTCCCAAAGTGCTGGGATTACAGGTGTGAGCCACCGTGCCTGGCCTCTAGTTTCCTTTTCTTAGAAAATCTAGATCTTTTTGGCTTGTGAATCTTCAGGACTTGTTGTATTTTAGAGGAAGTAGTGACAAATCACAGACTTTGTTTCTAAGCAGTGACAGCCCGGGAAGGACTAGTCGGCCTTCTACGGACTCAGCAGAACCCAAAACACTTGGAGGTGACTGGCTTCTCCTATTGGCTCTCTCTGAGGTTAAGTCAAGGAGAAAATATTTCTCCCAGGGACTCTGAGGCAATGAGAGACATAGAAAATATTCTCCAAAGCGGATAATATCAAGTAGTAATAAACAGCAGAATTTCACAATAATACAAAGGGAAAAATGTGTTTTGACAACATGTTGACTAATCCTGCCAAGGAAAGGAAAAAAAGAAGTATAATAACATGAAAATTCAATTCAGTGTTGCAAAAATGCCAACTTGTAACTGATAGTGTTTGCTTTGACTCTATTTGTCTACCCTGACCCTGCCTCTCTTGGCCCCTCCAAGGCCTGACACACTGCCCCTCTCTGTCCTTCTTACCCACCTTGCCCCAGAGACTTGGGCATTTCTGCTTTCTCATGGTGGGGGATGTCAAGACTGAGAAACACCTGCCCTCAGGTTTCACACGGCAGCATTTTGCTCCGTGGGGCCTTCGTGACTTCCCAGTCTAATGTACCAACCCCTCTTACCAAGCAGACAGACCAACTGGACACACCCATAGATATCAAGAGCCTTTCTGTTGTACTGCCTTGCTTTACAAACTTTTTATCTGTTATTCCTTGTGCTAGTATTTGTTCATGTATTCCAGGACTTTCCTGTCATGTCTACCTCTGGACTTTCAGCACCTAGATCTGCTAGTTTCACACATAGGCTAGGGCAGGAGCTGCCTCTTTCTCCTTAGATGGGAGGCCTTCCAATCAGTTCTCACCCTTCAGAATATAGAGCTGTGTTCTCACCCTGGAGGCAGGAGAGAGTGGAAGATCTTGTACAACAGTTGTTTCAACCTGTTCTATGGAAATTTTTATTCAACATGAAAGAATGAGGGAGTTAACGAGTAAGGGAATATAATAAGACACAAATAACTTATGGACTGAATTGTGTTTCCCCAAAATTCACATGCAGAAGGTCTTTAGGGAAGTAATTAAGGTTAAATGAGGTCATAAGAGTGGGCCCCTAATCTGATAGAACTGAGGCTCTCATAAGAATAGGAAGAGACATCAGAGACCAGAGATTCCCTCCCCAACCTCAGAGTGCACAGAGAAAAGGCCATGTGAGGAAACAGTGAGAAGGTGGCTATCTACTAGCCAGAAAGACAGCCCTCACCAGAAACCAAATTTGCCGCCATCTTGATCGTGGACTTCTTGCCTTCCTAACCGTGAGAAAATAAATGTCTATTGTTTAAGCCATGCAGCCTACAGTCTTTGATGACAGCCCAAGTAACCTACTACAATAACCAAGGGTCAAAGAAGAAATCACAAAGAAAATTAGAAAATACTTTGAGATGAATAAAAACTAAAACTCAATGTACTGACATTTATGGGATGCAGCTAAAGCAATGCTTATAGGGAAATTTGTAGCTATAAATATCTATATCTTAAAAGAAGCAAGGTCTCAAATCAATAACATAAGCATCCACCTTAAGAAATTAGGAAAACAAGAGCAAACTGCACCCAGAACAAGCAGAAGGAAGAAAATAACAGACCAGTGCAGAAATAAATGAAAACAAGAACAGGAATAGAGAAAATTAATGAAACTGATAGTTGTTTCTTTGAAAAGATCAAGAAAATTGACAGTCTTTTAGCTAGACTGACCAAGAAAAAAGAGATGACACTCAAATTACTAAAATCAGGAATAAAAGAGGGGACATCATGAATGACACTGTGGAAATAAAAAAGAATATAAGAGAATATTATTAACACTTGTTTAGCAAAAAAAAATCAGATATTATAGATGAAACTGACAAATTCCTAGGAAGATACAAATTACTGAAACTCAAGAAGAAATAAAAAATCGGAATAGAGCTATAACAAGTAAAGAGATTGAATTATTAATAATTGGGGGGAAAGGCGGAAAGGCCCATTAAACTTCCCACAAACAAAAGCAAAGATGGCTTCCCTGGTGAATTTCATCAGACCTTAAAAAAGAATTTACACCAATCATTCATAAATTTTTCTTAAAAACAGAAGAAAATGGAATACTTTCCAACTCATTCTACTTGGCCAATATTATTTTGATACTAAAGACAGACAAAGATGTTACAAGAAAATAAAATTACAGACCAATAAACCTTATGAATATAGATGTGAAAATCCTCAACTATTTTGTTGTATCAAACCAAAGTCAGAAACATATAAAAAGGAGTATATGTTATGACCAACTGAGATTTATCCCAGGAATGTAAGGTTGGCTTAACATACCAAATCAATGTAATACATCTTATTAATAGAATAAAAGACAAAAACTACTTGATCACATCAATATACACAGAAAAAAATCTGACAAAATCCGATGTCCTTTCATGATAAAAACACTTAAATTGGGAATAGAAGAACATCTCCTCAACCTGATAAAGGCCATCTACTAAAATTCCACAACCACACCAAGCTTAATGGTGAAAAACTAAATACTTTCCCTCTGAGACCAAGAACAAAACTAGAATTTCTGCTCTCATCACTTCATTCAACAATGGTACTGGAAGTTCTAGCCAGGATAATTTGGCAAGAAAAGAAAATAAAAGACACCTAGAGTAAAATAAAAGAAGTAAAAATATCTCTAGTTGCATATGACGTGATATGAAACTAAGGTATCCAGTTGGAAACTATTGTAATGAATAAATGAGTTCAGTAAGCTGCAAGATGCAAGATCTAGTTACAAAAATCAGTTGCATTTCTGGGCAACAGCAATATAAAATTAGAAAATAAAGTTTAGAAAACAATTCCATTTATGAAAGCATCAAAGATAATAAAATACTTAAGAATAAAGAGAAATGTAAGATTTGTCCATTGGCGAGTATGGTGGCTCATGCCTGTGATCCCAGAACTTTGGAAAGCTGAGATGGGTGGGTCATTAGAGCCCAGAAATTTGAAACCAGCTTGGGCAATATTACAAAATTCCATCTCTACAGAAAACACAAAAAATTAGCCAGGCGTGGTGGTGCATGCCTGTAGTACCAGCCACTTTGGAGGCTGAGATGGGAGGATCAATTGAGCCCAGGAGGTTGAGGCTGCAGTGAGCCACAGTCATACCACTACACTCCAGTCTGGGCAACAGAGTGAGACCCTGTCTCAAAAAAAAATTGTCCATTGAAAACAATAAGATGTTATTTAAAGGAATTAAGCACATGGAAAAATATTCCATGTTCATGAGTTGGAAGGCTTGATATTGTTATGATGACAATACTCTCCAAGTGGATCTACAGATTTTTAATGCAATCTCATCAGAATTCCAGCTTCTCTTTTTGCAGAAATTGATAACATGATCCTAAAACTCATATGGAAATCAAAGGATCTATAATAATCAAAATAATCTTGAAAGAGAACAAATTTAGAGGATTGAGGATTCACTCTTCTTGATTTAAAAATTTAAGGCATTGTGGTATTGCATGAGGGTAGACATGTAAATCAATGGAATAGAACTGAAAGTCCATAAATAAATACATTTATGATCAATTGATTGTTGACAAGAGTGTCAAAGTTAATTCCATGGAGGAAAGACTAGTCTATCAACAAATAGTGCTGAGACAATTGGATATCCTCATGCAAAAGAATCAAGTTAGACCTATACCTCATATAGTATACAAGAAAATAACTCAAAATGATTCATAGGCTTACTTGTAAGAGCTAAAACTATAAAGCTCTTAGAAGAAAACATAGGAGGAAATCTTTATTAGCTTGGATGAGGCAATGATTTCTTAGATAGGACAGGAAAAGCACAAGAGGGAAAAAAAAAAGATAAACTGTGATGCATTAAAATTAAAAATTTTTGTGTGCTTCACGGGACATCATTAAGAAAGTGAGAAGATGGCCAGGTGCAGTGGCTCATGCCTGTAATCCCAACACTTTGGAAGGCTGAGGTGGAAAGATTGCTTGAGGCCAGGAATTTAAGACCAGTATGGACAACATAAAAAGACTTTGTTTCCATAAAAAAGAAAAAAAAATTGTCTGAATGTGGTGCCGCACCTGAAGTCCTAGCTACTCAGGTGGTAGGAAGATCCTGAGGAGTTGGAAGCTGCAGTGAGATATGATCGCACCATTGTACTCCAGCTTGGGTTATAGAGACCTTGTCTCTAAGAAAACAAAACAAAACAAAGGACAAGTCTGGCAGTTCTTCAAAAACTCATATGACTCAGCAAGAAAAACAAAGCCACATGTCCTTGGAAAATTTTGTACATAAAAGTTCATAGCAGCATTATTCATAATAAGTCTGAAGTGGAAACAACCCAAACATCAATTAACTGATTAATGGATAAGCAAAATGTGGTATACAATGAAATTCACCCATATAAAAAGGGAAATTACTGATACATGCTACAACAGATAAACTGTGAAAACATTATGCTAAGTAAGTGGAAGAGCAGACGCATATTGTATGTATTTATATAAAATAGCCAGAAAAAGCAAATCCATAGGGACAGAAAATAGATTAGTGGTTGCCAGGGACTGAAGGTGGGAAATGGGAGATTGGGGAGTGACTGCTCTGGGTATGGGGGTTTCTTATTGGGGTAATGAACGTATTCTGGAATTAGATAGTGGAGATGGATACACAACTCTATGAAAGTACTAAAAATCCCAGTATCGTATACTTTAAAAGAGTGAACTTTATAGTATGTGAGCTGTATCTCAATACAGCTGTTATTATAAGTAAGTAAGTAAATAAATAAATAAATAAGGAAATTGTGCTTTGTTCCTCAAAAAGCATTGAGTTTTTTTTAGCAGTGGGGACGTGGACCTGGGTCTGTGGCATGGAATGATGCAGGGTGGAAGGGCCATCCCATGCAGGCTACTAGAGCTAGTGAACATGAATGGAACATGGAGGTATATGTGTCTTGACTATGGTCTTCTCTCCGGGATCTCAGAGACTAACACACAGATCCTCAGTGGTTCCGGTTTGCAAATAATTTATCTTGAGTCTTATCAGCTTATAACCACCTAAAACACAAAGATATGCTAGTGTTCCTTATGACTGTCCTGTTTGGGTTTAAATAATTCTTATGTAGCCAGTTTGGATCTGAGGTATAAATCTACTCATAAATAAACAGTATGAATTGCCTTTAAAGAGTTGCTTCAAGACAAATGAAGAATTTGTGGCTTACCTGAGGTAGTTGTGACTATGAAGATCATGGAAAATATTAAGAATGTGCTTTATTGTGGCAACATTCTTGGTATTTGAGGAAATTTGCCTAGGAGTAAATTTATTAGGTAAGCAATTTGACTGTGGTGATAGCAAATAATACTTATTTGCCATTTTCTTTTCCTAAATAACTTAGAGAGTGGTTCTCTCTGGTTTCATTGGTAAAAGTAATGTTACATATTCTCACATTGCAGTTTAGTATTTAAATTTGCTTCTTTGTTAACTGGGAAAATATGGCTTGGTCTCATTTTAACAGAATGAAAAACATCTGCCAGGCGGTGATACAAAAATCTTTCATGAATCATCTCAATAGATGCAGAAAAAGCATTTGATAAAAGTCAGCATCCTTTCATGATAAAAGTCCTCAACAAACTTAGCAATAACTACCTTAAAATAGTAAAGGCCATATACAACAAACCCACAGCCAACATCATACTGAACAGAAAAAAGTTACAAGCATTCCCTCTAAAAACTGGAACAAGACAAAGATGTCCATTCTCACCACTCCTGTTCAGCATGGTACTGAACTCCTAGTCAGAGCAATCAGGCAAGAGAAAGAAATAAAAGGTATCCAAATTGGAAAAGAAGTCAAATTATCTCTGTTCACTGACAATTTGATCTTATATCTAGAAATTGCTAAAGACGTCTCCAAAAAGCTCTAGATATGATAAATGAATTCAGTAAAATTTCAGAATACAGAATCAATGTACAAAAGTTATTAGCATTTCTATATATTAATAATGATCAAGCAGATAACCTAGGCAAGAAGGCAATCCCATATACAATAGCTACAAAAAAATAAAGTAAAATAAAATAAAATACCCAGGAATATCTTTAACTAAGGAAGTAAAAGATCTTTACAAGGAAAACAACAAAACACTGATTAAAGAAGTTGTAGATGACACAAACAAATGGAAAAACATCTTATGCTCATGGATCAGAAGAATTAATATCATTTACATGACCACATTGCACAAAGCAATCTACAGATTCAATGCAATGTCTATCAAAATACCAATGTTGTTTTTCACAGAGTTGGAAAAAAGAATCTTAAAATTCACACGGAACCAAAAAAGGGCCCAAATGACTAAAGCAATCCTAAGCCAAAAGAACAAACTCAGAGGCAGCACATTACCTGACCTCAAACTATGCTACAAGGCTATAGTCACCAAAACACTATGGTACTCGTATAAAAATAGACATATAGATCAATGGAATGCAGAACCCAGAAATAAAGCCACACATGCACAGCCTCCTGATCTTTGGCAAAGTTGACAAAAACATAAACTGGGGAAAGGATGCCTTTTTCAATAAATAGTGGTGGGGAAATTGGATTCCCACATCCAGAAGAATGCAACTGGATTCCTATCTCTCACTATATACAAGATGGAT
Source organism: Cacajao melanocephalus (assembly GCA_963573385.1). NCBI lineage: Eukaryota > Metazoa > Chordata > Mammalia > Primates > Pitheciidae > Cacajao > Cacajao melanocephalus. The sequence continues at coordinate 7,449 of CAUYLG010062805.1, read as the reverse complement.
TAAAGACTCAATTGTAAGACCTGAAAGTATAAAAATACTAGAAGAAAACCTAGGTAAAACTCTTCTGGACATTGATCTAGGCAAGGAATTCATGACTAAGGCCTCAAAAGCACAAGCAACAAAAACAAAAATAGACAAATAGACTGAATTAAACTAAAAAGCTTCTGCCCAGCAAACAAACAAACAAAAATCAACAGAGTGAACAGACAACCTGGAGAATGGGAGAAAACATTTGCAAACTATCCATTCAATAGGGGACTGGCATCCAGAATTTATGAGGAACTCAAACTAAACAACAACAACAGAAAGTGGGCAAAGGATATGAATAGATATTTTTTGAAAGAAGACATACAAATGGCCAAGAAGCATATAAAAAATTCTCAACATCACTAATTATCAGAGAAATGCAAATTAGAACCACAATGAGATATCATCTTACATGAGTCAAAATGGTTATTATTAAAAAGTCAAAAAGTAACAGATGTTAGTAAGGATGCAGGTCACATTTCAGACCCCTCCAAGGGCAGCTGAAACAGCTGTTATACAGAATCTTCCACTCTTTCCAGCTTCCAGGGTGAGACACAACTGTATATTCTAAAGGATGATAACTGATTGGAAGACTTTTCATCTAAGAAGAGAGAAGTAGCTCAAACCTCAGCCTGTGTGTGAAACTAGCAGATGTAGGTGCTAGGAGTCCAGAGACAGACACAACAAGAAAGTCCTGGAATATGTGAACAAACATGAGTACAAGGAATGACAGAGCATGAAAAGAGATAACAAGGTTGTAAAGTAAGGCAATACAACAGAAAGGCTCTTGGTATCTGTGAATGTGTGTCTGGTTTGTCTGTCTGGTAAGAGGGGTTGGTACATTAGACTGGGAAGTCAGGGAGGCCTCAGTGAGCAAAAAGCTGCCATATGAAACCTTAGGGCAGGTGCTTCTCAGTATTGACATTGGCACTGTGATAGAGGGTGAATATGAAGGATAGGGGCAGGGGGCGTTGTGCCAGGTCTTGGAGAGGCCAAGAGAGGCAGAGGCAGGGGCAGGGTAGAAAAACAACCAGAGCAAACACTGTCAGCTGCAAATTATCACTTTTGCAACACTGAATTTTGTTTTCTCCCCCTCTTTCCCTTTCCTTGGCTGGTTAGTTAATATATTTTTATAACTCCCTTTTCTTTCCTTTGCATTATTGTGAAATCTTGCTGTTTATCTCTACTTTTAATACCATCCTTGTTAAGAATCCCACATTCCTCGCAGTGGTCAAGCTGCATCAGCATCATGGGAAAAACAATATTTCTCCTTGATTTAACTTTGGAGAGAGTCAGTGAGTGCTCTCAAATGTCTTTAGTTCTGCTGAGCCCTTAGGAGTTCAGTTCGGCCTTCCTGGCGTCACTGCTTCAAACCAAATTATGTGATTTGTCACATCTTCCTCTAGACTATACTCATACCTTAAGAATCACAATCCTTGAAACTCCTGTTTCCTGAGTTAATTTTCCAGAAATTAACCCCCTTCAAGGAGCCTCGGGAAGAATCTCAGGAAGAATCTAAAAAAGGGTCTTTGAAGGGAGTTAATTTCTGGTTAAATAAAACATCTACCGTCTCCTCAGAATGTAGACTTTTCCTTCCCACTGTAAGAAACGTGAACTTGTTCTGGGCAGTGATTTCTTTGATAAGTCCCAAAAATACAGGCAATGAAAGCAATGATAGACAAATGGGATTGCATCAAGCAAAAAAATGACAGCACAGCAAAGGAAATAATTAACAGAGTGAAGAGACAGCCCACGAATTGGGAGAACATATTTGCAAATTATACATCATCAAATGGGCTAATATCCAAAATATACAAGCAATTCAAAGTACTCAGTAGAAAGAAACAACTTGATTAAACACTGGGCAAATAATCTGAATACACATTTCTCAAAATACACAAAAATGACAAACAGATATTTGAAAAAAATGCTCAACATCACTAATCAGGGAAATGTAAATAAAACCACAATGATATATTACCTCACACCTGTTAGATTGACTATTATAAAAAAGATAAAAGATGGCAAGTGTTGGAGAAGATGCGAAAAAAGAAAACCCTTGTACACTGTTGGAGGAAATGTAAATTAGTACAGCCATTAATACGGTTTGGCTATGTCCCCATCCAAATCTTAACTTGCGCTCAGAAGCTTAGGCTCCCTCCCACCTCCCTAACCCACGGCCCCCTCCAGCCCCCTGCTGCTCGCGCCCTGCAGAGATTGGTGCCCACCCACCCCTTTTCCGGGCAGGAGAGGATTAAACCAGGATCCAACCCCAGGGGACGCTGGCCTTCATGCCCACTAACAACTGGTCAGGGTGAAGACCCCAGACCCGCCGGGATAAGGGGAGAATCCGAAGTTCGCAGGGTCGGCGAAAGAGGCTGGAGAAAGCTCATTAAAAAAAAAAAAAAAAAAAAAGCGGAAGCGTCTACAGGGCCCTTGGGAGTGGTTTAAATTCCCCGCAAGGAAACCCAGGCGGGTACTGAGGTAGGTCTCGCCCTTTCAAGGGCGCGCAGTGAGGTCACCCCGGAAATGGCTGTCACCACGGGAGGGGAGCAGCCCAGAGAACTAAAGACGCGTCCATTACCAGGGAAACGTCCTGGACACGTGTGGCTATCCCTGAGGGAATGAGGTTGAGTAATTCCTTAGGTCAGGCACTGAGGTTAAGTCCTGCGATCCCAGCAAATTCACAGACAGAGGCGGAGGCGGAGGCGGGAGGATTTATTTAATTTAATTTATTTTATTTTATGTTTTTTATTCGTCAGGCGTGGTGGCCCTAGCCTGTAGTGGTAACTACTCAGGAAGCTAAGGCAGGAGGATCCCTTTAGCTCTGGAGTTGGAGGCTGCAGTGAGCCGTGATCGCGCCACTGCACTCGTCTGGGCGACAGAGCTAGTTCTTGTTTCAGGAAAGAAAAAAAAGATTCCTCAAATGTTAATTATGAAACATTTCAGATGTACAAAAAAGTGTACCACCACCCGCGCCCACCACTTCCCCTTAGCAAATTAAGCCCGGCTGCAACCGAAGCGTCAGGCACCCCCTCCCTCCCTCTTTCCCTCCCTCCCTTCCCGCCCTTCCCTCGGCCGAGGTCGCTCTGACCCCTCCTTTCCCCTCCCTGCTCTCTAGAGCTCGACTTCCTTCCCTTCTCCGTCTAAGGGGCAGGGCGGAAGATCGAGCCTCAACGCTGCCCAACACCCACGCTGCATTTAAAACCTATGCGGCTGGCGTCAGTCTCGCGGTGGCAGCATTTTTCTGTCCTCCCCAGGACTGGGAGAGTGCAGCGCTTTCCTTTCCCTTTCCTGGTGTAGGAAAGCGGGACGAGGCCGTCTTCTCAGCCTTCTCCCTGCGCCTCCCCAGACCTTCAGCTCTCCAGTGATTCTGAAGGCCCTGTGCAGGGAGTGGGTCACCCATTCAGCAAAAAGTCACTGAGGGCCCAAAATGTTTTGCCAGATAAATAGGACGGCTGAAAATGTTACCCTGATGGTACAAACGGAGTATCTCTGTAGGCGCACGTTAATTAGTTGTTTTCCGAGGATATCAAAAGCCACTATGAATGGAGTGGCTCCCGCCTGTAATCACAGCACTTTGGGAGGCCAAGGTGAGAAGATCGCTTGAGGGCAGTTAAAGACCAGCGTGGGCAATTCGGAGGAACCCCGTCGCTACAAAAAAAAAAAAAAAAAAGAAAAAAGAAAAAAAAAATTTGCAGAGCATGGTTAGCATGCCTGTAGTCCCAGCTGCTGAGGAAGGAGCCTGAGGTGAGAAGATCACATGATCCCAGGGGTTTGAGACCAGCCTGGGCAACAAAGGGAGATCTCCACTCTACAAAAAAAGAGAAACAAAATAAGCCAGGCTTGGTGGCATGTGCCTGTAGTCCTAACTACTCAGAACGCTGAGGTAGGAGGATCCCTTGAGTCCAGAGTTTCCAGGCTGTAGTGAGCTATGATCACAGTCACTGCACTCCAGTGTGGAAAACAGAGCAAGACCCTGTCTAAAAAAAAAAAAAAAAAAAAGCCAATGCATACTGCTGGTGCAGCAACCATGGTTATAAAATAACCATCATATGATCCAGCAATCCCATTTCTGGGTATTTATCTTTTTTTATATTAAATTTCAATTGCAAGCACCCATTTCTGGGTATATATCTAAAAGATACGAATTCTGTATGTCAAAGAGGTATCTACACTCCCATGTTCATTGCAGCATTATTAATAATTGCCAAGATATGCAATTGACCTAACTGTCCATCGATGTATGAATGGATATAGAAAATGTGTTACATACACACAAAGACACACACACACATGCACACACACCAACACCCCACACAAAATGAAATGCTCTTCAGTCTTAGAAAAGAAGAAAATCTTGTCATTTGCAACAACATGAATTAATCTGGAGGACATTATGCTAAGGGAGATAAGCCAGGCACAGAAGGACAAATATTGCATGATTCCACTCATATGTGGAATTTAAAATAGTTGAACTCACGGAAGCAGAGAGTAGAAGAATGCCAGGGGCTGATCTGTCAGATTCTGCTTAACTTAGGAGAGCCTACACTTTCAAGGCTGGATAACTGGAATTCCATGAGTAAACACAGAAAGACAGGAGAAAGGCAGAAAAGTTCAAAACTTAAAACATGGGAAGAAATCAGATTAGGATTACTAATAAGTAAAATATTGGGCATATAGACTTAATTTCCATTAGTTATGCAAATATTTTATTGTTAGTATTTAGATTAGTGTTTTAGAATGTTTTGTAGAGACTGAAAAGCACATAAGTAATTGCATTAGCTTTGTTAAGTATCAGTGTTTTTCGTTTGACAAATAATCACACAGCTGTGTTCTCAGGCTGCAATAACAAAACACCAGAGACTGACAGACTGAAACAACAGAAATTTGTTTCTCACAGTCTGGAGGCTGGAAGTCCAAGACAGAGGTGCCAGCAGCGGGGCTTTCATTGTGAGGCTTCTCCTCTTGGCTTGTAGGTGGCTGTCATTTCTCTGTGTTCTCCCATGCCCTCTTGTTTGCGTGCACAGGGAGGGAGGGAACAAGCTCTCTGGGGTCTCTCCCTATAAGAACACCAATCTTGCACATCAGAGAACCACCATGACTTCATGTAACCTTAATAACTTCCTTAGCAGCCCAGCTCCGCACTGCAGGTTGGGGCTTCAAGATGGGAATGTGGGGGTGAGGGTGGGACATAAACATTCAGTCCATAACAATGGCTCACCAAATTATGAAAGCAAATAGAAAAAAATCACAGTTCAAGAATGACGTAAAACTTAACTAGGTGTGTTACAGAGCAATGCATAGAACCAAGCTGAGAAGTTAAAACATGAACTCATTGATTTCTAAAGACAATCTTGCCCAAGTTCGGTTCACCTTAGGGCTGAGACACACCTTTAGAGTCAGATTTTGGTCTCTAATATTATCTTCCGCCGAAAGCCAGGGCAAACAGGTTTATGTTCATTTCATCTTGGCCTATAATTTCTCTTTAAAGTGACCATTAATGTTCACAGTTAAGGACTGGCCTGGGCCATTCTGAGAACAAGCTCTGGAGATCACAATTTTAAAGGATTAAATAATCATAACAGTATTCTTTGTTCTGACAGAATTATTCATCTGACAGTGATTGAATTATCTTGGGAATCTCCCAAGCCCTAAATGAATGCAGCAAAGATAAGTGTCACAAATTCAGGAAACAATAGCTTCTGCTATGGCCAGTAAGCTCCTGACAGACCATGCTTCTGCAGAAAACAATTCTGAACAAATTTTTTAAAGCAATAACCGACATGAAGTCACTTAAAAAAAAGAAGTCCTGCCTTGGAAGAAAGAAAGGCCACAGGATCAGTTTCTTGTTTCTATAGCTTTTACCCAGAGTGCAAGACACAGGTCCACGTTGCGCAGGATAGCTTAAGTTCCTTTAGAAAACCACTGTTTTTCCAGCTGGAAGAGTCAGGGGACAGAAAGGAGGTCAACCATAGCCGCCGGAAATAGTTGAAGAAGGAAGCCCTGAAAGAAGTGTCTGAGATGAGGGAGTTCCAAACTCTCTATGTCAGCTTGACCCAAGTCTCTAGCTGACTTTTGAACTAAAAAGAAAACGTTTCAGCATTAGTGGACTGTCACCCACGGACATTACATGGCAATTGCCTCGTCTCATTTTAGTTTGGAGTTCTTCTTAACAGTCTCCGCACAGAAAAATATATAGGTGTTGTTTTGCCCTGGAAGCCAGACAGACCAGAATATTGTGTGAGATAGGTGAGTCAGCTGTCCTTGGATGAATCCCAAACACTATGTTCTTTTCCAGGCCTGAGAATCGCCGGACACTGTCCAACGTGATGTAATCACTCAATATGTCACATGCATCACTGAGCTGCACAGCCGTTTTCTTCCTCAGCGCTTTCAAAAGTTCGTACTTACAGCGCTCCGCTTCTCTTGCGGTGCTGACGAGCACAGCAACATCCTTAGGAGAATAGCCCCTTTCAAAGAAGTGCTTGCATTTGTTTGCCACATAGGTCACTATTTGCTCCACAGTAAAGTGTTTCTTAATTTTTAAGTTTCCCTGAACACCCTGGGACCATTCAGCTTCAAGAAGTACCTCAAGGGACTCAGGAGGGATGTTAAATGAAGGATTATTTCTAATTACTTGCATTTCTTTTTTTAGGTACTTGGCTATTGGATCTGCATTGCGAACTATTCTGGTGAGCTCTTCTCTTGGATACTGTTCTGAGAGAGGGGGAAGGCCACTATGATCCAAGTGGCTGGTCTGAAAGTAGTCCAGAAAGATCCAGAGAATTCCTGGGCCTTTCTTTGCTCTCTGAGTGATGGTTTTTGCCTTCCCATACCAGTCCCCATCTTCAGTGCGGAAATTTTGAGCTTCGTCAATGATGATGTGTTGAATGTGTTCAAAGTTATTTTTCAGGAATGTTTTCCGAGTCACTGCTTTGCAGATCTTTCTATTACTGTAAAAATTAAAATGACACATTCAGGTTTGTTCTAACTGAATAAGGGGAGAAAATGACTCTGTCATGCTCCCCTGTACACAGTCTGTTGTCACAAATGATTTTACCACTTAATTCTCAAGGAGCAAGGAGCCTTAGCAGAAAAAATTACACCTGGATTAAATAACGCTTAGAGATATAAGATCCAACGGCTTACCTGATGAAGTTCCTCAGAGGCTGGTTCTCACAAACGTAAAGAATTTTCTGTTCCTCACAGTGAAACACATTCCTGATCTTCTCCGTGATCCTCATGGCCATGATGGTCTTCCCTGAGCCTGGTAAACCATGGACAAACAATTCCCTGTTCTTGCGGAGGCTTTTGGAGAATATCTCATACTGCTGGGCTGTGAGCAGATTTAAAACCTCACAGCCGAGCTGGTCACTCAAGAGAGACCTGAAACCAAGCAAGACAATCACAAGGGACTGC
>CAUYLG010062804.1:0-87920 GCA_963573385.1 Cacajao melanocephalus | reverse complement strand
GCAACGGAGCAAGACTCCATCTGAAAAATTTAAAAAAAAAAAAAAAAAACTGAGGAAAATATAGTCCCTATATCTTGGTAAGATTCTCCATAGGGCTGGGTGCAGTGGCTCACACCTGTAATCCCAGCACTTTGGGAGGCCGAGGCAGGCAGATCACCTGAGGTCAGGAGTTCAAGACCAGCCTGACCACCAAGATTACATGACTGCACTACAGCCTGGGCACAGAGTGAGACTCCCCCTTAGAAAAAAAAAAAAAAAGTACTAAGCGAATTTAGCTGGGCACAATGGCTCACTTCCGTAAACTCAGCACTTTGTAAGGCTGAGACAGGCAGATTGCTTGAGCCCAGAAGTTCAAGACCAGCCTGGACAACAAAGTGGGATTCCGTCTCTAAAAAAATACAAAAATTAGCCAGGCATGGTGGCACACATCTGTCGTCCCAACTACTCAGGAGGCTAAGGTGGAAGGATCACCTGGACCCAGAAGTCGAGCCTGCAGTGAGTCAACATCACCCCACTGTACTCTAGCCTATGCAACAGGATGAGACTTTGTCTCAAAAAAAAAAAAACAAACAGACAAACAAATACTAAGTGAATTTTTTCTTTATATCATGTATAACGTTACTCAGAATCTGATTATCTGTTCTTACCACGATTCTGGTTCCATTCATGTGCTTCTCCTAAATACTTTACATCAAACTGGTACTGTCCATTTATATAAAAATAATCATCAGTACTAAGAATGACTCCACTTGGATTATCCTCTTGCAAAGTCCTGTGAAAGATAAATGAAATAATTTTCATTACCTTTTCTTCTAAATTTTCTCTCCTAATTTTTCCGAAGTCATAAATCAAATAAATTATTCAAGTACTGTCATTTTGCGGATCACCTAAGGCCACGAGTTCAAGACCAGCCTGGCCAACATGATGAAACCCCATCTCTATTAAAAATACAAAAATTAGCCAGTTGCGGTGGCATGCACCTGTAGTCCCAGCTACTAGGGAGGCTGAGTCATGAGAATTGCTAGAACCTGGGAGGCAGAGGTTGCAGTGAGCTGAGATTGTGCCACTGTACTCCAGCATTGGTGACAGAGCGAGACTCTGTCTCAAAAAAAATAAATAAAACAGTAAAAATCAGTCTGGGCAACATACCGAGAATCCATCTACACAAAAATCACAAAAATTAGCCAGGTGTGGTAGTGTGCGCCTACAGTCCAGCTACATGGGAAGCTAAGGTGGGAGGATCACTTGTGTCCAGGAGGTTTAGGTTACAGTGAGCCAAGATTGCACCACTGCACTCTAACCTGGGTGACACAGTGAGACCTTCTCTCAAAAAGAAAAAAAATTAAATACAAATAGATAAATAAAAGAGTAAACATATTGTAGTATTCAAACAAGTCATATTGAAAATACTCTAAGCAGAAGTTTAATTCCCCAAAAATCTGATCTAAGCCAGGTCTATTTTGCTTTATATAAATTATTATTCAGAAACTTGTTTTTAATGTTATGAAGACATTTTATCCTTAACTATAAAATCTTTAACTATAAAGGTTTGAAGACTAACAAATTTTTAATTATTCTTTTCTGAAAATATATGTCCATTATCTGTAGCATCTATTAAGTGCCAGACACTGTTTTAAGCACTGAGCATGCCATCAACGAACAAAAAAAGACAAAAATGCTTACACTCATGGAGCTTACATGCTAGTGAATGCTCATTTGATCCCAATTCCTATGTTTATTCTCTCCTTTTTTTAGCTTTCCCTTCTCTGACACTTATTTTTTACCATTAAACATGTATATATCTCAGCTATCTTTAAAAATTCTAACTAGGCTGGGTATGGTAGCTCATGCCTGTAATTCCAGCACTTTGGAAGGCCAAGGTGGGAGGACTGCTTAAGCCCAAGATTTTGAGACCAGCCTAGGCAAGATGGCAAGACTCTGTCTCTACAAAAAATTTTAAAATGAGCTGGGTGTGGTGGCCCATACCTGTAGTCCCAGCTACTCAGGAGACCAAGGCAGAAGGATTGCTTGAACCCAGGAATTCAAGATAACAATGAGCTATGATCATGCCACTGCACTCCAGCCTGGGTGACAAAGCAAGATTCTGTCTCTTAAGAAAAAAAAAAGTTTGAGCCCAGCCTGGCAAACATGGTGAAACCCCGTGTCTACTAAAAATATAAAAATTAGCTGGGCACGGCAGCAGGCGCCTATAATCCAAACTACTCAGGAGACTGAGACTAGAGAATCTCATGAATCTGGGGAGGGGAGGTTGCAATGAGCCAAGATCGCACAGTTGCACAACAGCCTGGGCAACAGAGTGAGACTCTGTCAAAATTAAAAAAAAAAAAACTGTAATTACACTTTGGGACCCTTTTCAACTACTACCCAACTTCTCTCCTTCCCTTAACTCCTTCATCACAGCTTGCTAAACCCTTTTGTCTTCTACCCTCACAGGACAAAATTGGTTCTCAGATACCCATTTATGACCTTATTTCCAATAAATTCAGAAGTCTTTTTGCATCCATCGTTTTCCTTAGGTTTGAATACTGAACCATTCTCTCCAAGACAACTCAGGTTCTATGTCTGAACACTACCCCAGCTATTTCTCTCTCTTCATTCAAAAAATATTAAGTTTCTATCTTGTGACAAGCACATTTTTCTTTACCCACATTCTAACTGTAGCTGCCTCTGATTCTAAAAACCCCTGAAACCTAGTTCTTCAAATTTGTCTCACAGCTCAACTGCCTGCCTTCTAAGGTTCCACCTTTCAGTCCAATCTCTTTCACGAAACATACTGCCATGACTTACTGTAACATTTATAATATTAAATTGTCTTATTATTGTTGTTATTAAGTCAGTTAGAAAAGCCTACATGTCTACTGAAAAATATGCCTATAAGTGTTATCAGAGTATGTGGAAATTTACTGGCAGATAAACCTAGACACAGAAAAGATATGCAAAAAAAACTTAAAATAAGTTAACAAAGGACATTCTCCAGTTATCTATGCATATTCAGCAAGACTAGAATAGATATATCCAGGATCAAATAGAGGAGACCCAAATAAGAATATTAGAAGGCAAACAGTTAAAATTTGGAAGAAGAAGGAAAAAAAAGAACTAGCAAATAAAACAGATTCGGTGTAAATCTTCTGGAATTTAAAGGTTAAACAGGGATGGAGAGGGACTATGAAAATAATACTCTTTAAGGAATGCCACTGAAACCATAAAAAAACTGCCTCTAACACTGACTCCTGTCTCCCAGATCAAGGCACTCACAGTCTACCTTAACTACAGAAGGAATAAAGGTATATATATGAGATAAAATAACTGATGGTACTTTATTTTAGAACAGAAAAGTCTCCCTGTAAACTTGAAGTTCTCTGACTACCAATCGTCATCCTATACTCTCTTCCTTCAAATCACACATTTCTAAAAGCATTATTTAACAACATTCTATAATCTTGAATTTCCATCTACCAGCAGAATTCATGTATTTAAGACTTCCATTCCATGAAATCAAGATCAATTATATCTCTTTTAGTCTATGATTAAAGCTGAACTCATCTTTCTCCCACTCAAATTAGATCTCTTCCACTGCTTCAATAGCTCACAATCTTGGAATCGTCTTTAATTTTTTCTTCTGTCTTTCAAAGAGATATTTCAAGATGAAGGAATTCAATTTTTTAAAAAACTTCCAGAGAAAATAGTGTTATTAGCTACACAGAGTTAGAAAAATTGAGTAAAAAGAAAACATTTTAGGGGTTACTAAAGATCTCTACTAAGAAAGCATTTTGCATATTTAGTTACACTTGTGTTCAAATTCAGACATTACACTATTTTTTTAAAACCCAATTAAACCTCATACCTTGCCAAAAAAGATTTTCCAGATCCCGGAAGCCCTCTGAGAAGAACAAGAACTAGTCCAACATAAGATGTCTTCTTTCTTACAACCTGAGAAACTGGGGTTTCTTGTACTTGATAAGGGCTTGTTCCATCTTTATTTCTCCATACTTTTGTTGGGGAAGTGTGAGAAATAACTGAGGGTGGAAATGTATAGTTGACAGATCTCCAGTGTGCAGCTGTGGTTACAACAGGAGCTACAAAGCCATGGTTTCCTTGGAAGAGGTCAAACGCAGGAATCATTGGATTCCACATTGGTGGAGGTGGAGGAGGAGGCAACAGTAAGGGGAGAGGAGCGAGTACCGGGCAGTAATTTACATCTTTCCCCTTAGTTGGCAGTTCAGGATGTTTGTGTGGCCTGAAGTTGAACCCTTCGAAAGGCAGAAACATATCAGAGACTGGAGTAGATTTCTGATCCCCACCCGTACCTGGTAAGTCAAGCCCTGGAGGGTTTAGAGAAGCCTGAGGTGCACTGGCATCCAAATCTACAGGGGCTTGAGAGAACTGAGCCTCAACATACTCAGATTCTAAAAGTTCTTTCTGTTTTTGATTGAGACTGCTACCGCCCATGATGGAGTCACTTGTTACATTTAAAGAACTACTAAGAAGAGAATCTTCTGGGTGGTTACCTTCCAAAGCCAATGTGTTATCCTTTATAAAACATCTGGACTCATTCAAAACTGAATGTGAAGGTAATGGATTTAAACTTAATGTAGAGGCAGAATTCTCTAAATTTTCACTGTTTAAATTCATATTTTGTGTAGAAAAAATAGGAGTCATATTACTGGAATCAGAATTTACAAACTCACTCGGGTCATTAAAACTATTAACATCTTGCAAAGGCAAAAATGAGTATACTTGGTCATCAGGAGAAGAGTTCAATTTCTCAAAAGCATTCTGTATTAAGGAATCCAGGTCTTCAGTTAGCTGCATGTCCAAAAATGAATCCATTTTTGAATCTTCACTCTCTTCTTCAGGACATTTTTCCATTATTTCACTTTCTGTTGTACCTACTTGGTTCTCAGAAGCAACGAAACTTTGTAAAGATGATTCTTCTGTCTTGGTATCAGCGGCAGATAATTCTAATAGACAATCCATAGCATTTTCAACTGTACAACAACAAGAACAATAACAACAACAAAAATATAGACAAGAGAAAACAGATTTAATAATTTTATTAAAATCGAACTAAAATTACACTGGACTTTGCATTGAGCAGAATATAAATGTATAATACTCAAGTTATTTTTTTTAAATTAATATTTTACTAACATACCAAAGTCTGTAGCAGCAAAAAGTCTGAATGATGGAGGCATGCAATCCTGTTCTTTCAGGAAAATAGTAATAAACCAAGCTAATAAAGTATCATCAAATAAATATTATTTGCTGAATTTATTAAGTACATAAATATAAATATCTGTAATTAGCTGTATCAGGCTTATTTATAAAAGTCCTAAAGCCTGTTGACTAGTTTAACAAATACTTACCTATTGCATATACTTTTAAATATTAAGTATTTTATGTATTCTCTTAGTAAATCTAATTTATTTACATTATCCACACTATGAATTTCACTTAATACAAAGAATATTTATGAGCATGTAATGCATATCAGAAATATTTTGTTAAAAAAAAAAATCTTTAATATACTCAAAAGAATTTTGCAGTCTAATAGAGATTAAAAACAATTATATTAGAGACAATTACATTGTAATATAATACAGATTAAATAATGCACGCTTTTGGCCAGGTGTGGTGACTCACGCCTGTAATCTCAGCACTTTGGGAGGCCAAGGCAGGTGGATCACTTGAGATCAGGAGTTAGAGACCAGCCTAGCCAACATGGTGAAACCCTGTCTCTACTAAACATACAAAAATTAGCCGAGTGTAATGGTACTGCATGCTTGTAATCCCAGCTACTTGGGAGGCTGAGGTGGGAGAATCTCTTGAACCTGGGAGGCAGAGGTTGTAGTGACCAGAGATCGTGCCACTGCACTCCAGCCTGAGCGACAGAGTGAGACTCCCTCTCAAAAAAAAAATCAATTAAAAAATAAAATAAATAAATAATGCACACTTCTGATAATGAACAAATGCCATAGAAGCATAAAGGAGAATAAGAAAATATTTCATATAAGGTGATATGTGAACTGGAACTTGAAGATTAAAAAGTAACTTGCCAGAGAAAAAAGGGTAAACCCAGGCGTGGCTCTCCCTAGAAGGAGGCTGATTGGGTGAAATTGGGAAGAGTCCTGTATGTCATGCTAAGAAATATTAATTTTATTTTCTAAGGAATTTGAAGGAAACTACCAGTCATAGCATTTGAGCTAGAAGTTTTATACACATCACCTCACTGACTCCTCAAATACTACCATGCGGTATATTATTCCTAACAGATAAAGAAATGAAGTTAAAAAGTACATTAACTTGGCCCAAGTCACATAGTTAAGTGACAGAGCCAGTACTGGTGTGTCTGACTCCAATGCTGAGCTCTTTCTGTTATAACACAAATAGGGAGCCATTACAAATTTTAAGGCCAGGTGTGGTGGCTCATGCCTATAATCCTAACATTTTGGGAGGCTGAGGTGGGTAGATCACTGGAGCCCAAGAGTTCAGGACCAGCCTGCGCAACATGGAAAAACCCTGTCTCTACAAAAATTAGCCAGTGTGGTAGTATGTGTGTATAGGCCCAGTCACAAGGGAGGCTAAGGTGGGAGGATCGCTTCATCCCAGGAGGTCAAAGCTACTTGAGTGAAACGATTACTGCACTCCATCCTGGGCAACTGAGTGAGGCCCAGTCCCAAAAAAAAAAAAAAAAAAAAAAACAAACAAAAAAAGAATTTTAAGCATTTGAAGTTTGGAGGGAGGGGCTGTGTAGTTTGTGTTTTGTCTTGCTGTTTTAAGAAAGATGAGTCTGGAAACAGCACAGCAGAGTGGGTAACAGCTCTGGTCTGGAGTCAGAACACCAACATTTAAATCTCTACTGCTGGCTATGACACTTTCAACAAGTTAACTTCCCTAAACCTCAATTTTCTCATTTATAATATGGGGATAATAAAAGCACCTACCTCATAGGTTGTTGTGGGGATTAAATGAGATAATCCATGAAAAAGTGCTGTGTACAAGAACTGGCACCTAGTAAGCACCCAATTAATGTTCCCTTAAGAAGAAAAACAAAGAGGGATTGGAGGGGGCAAGCCTGGCAGAGACCAATTAGGAGATCAAAGCAATACTACAAAGGACAGAAACCCCAAAAATGAAAAAAAAACAAAAGGAGGGGAAGGAGGGGCGAGGAGGGGAAAAAAAAGAGAGCAAACATAAGGAGTATTTCTATGAATAAAATCTACATGACAGTAAAACCAGAAAAGATCAACTAAAATCTTAATGTGTGTGGAATGAAAAATTATACTAAGTAAAAGTAAATTAAAGATCAAAATGGATAGGTAGTTATCATATTAAAAAAATTCCTTATATTAAAATCATGGTATAAAAATTTTTTTCAATAAATGAACAATTTACACAAGAATACAAGAATAAACGATCATGTATAAAAATGTTCAACATTCCTCTTTATTAAAAAAACACAAATTAAGGAAAGATGCAATTTTATTCCTATTAAAATCTTAAAACATGAGCCGGGTGCAGTGGCTCACGCCTGTAATCCTAACACTTTGGGAGGCCGAGGCAGGTGGCTCACCTGAGGTCAGGAGTCCGAGACCAGCCTGGCCAATACGGTGAAACCTCATCTCTACTAAAAATACAAAAAACAAATTAGCCAGGCATGGTGGCAGAATGCCTGTAATCGCAGCTACTCAGGAGCCTGAGGCAGAAGAATCTCTTGAACCCGGGAAAGGGAGGTTACAGTGAGCCAAGAGCACACCACTGCACTCCAGCCCCGGCAACAAAAGTGAAACTCCGTCTCAAAAAAAAAAAAAACAGTCTTAAAACACTACTATACAATGTTGAAAAGACTGAAGTGAAACCACTACACTTATGCAATGCTGGTGGAATTACAAATAGGCACACCTCATTGGTAGGCAATTCAGCAGTATGCTTCTAAGAGCTAAAGCAGTTCTTACCCTGTGACGCAAGAAAATAAAACTTTGGAACTAAGAAAAAAAGCCAAAAGAAAGAAAAATATATTTTTACCAAGATGTTCTCTGCAATATTAATTATTCACGAAAAACATAGATATAATTAAACTACAGCACAATAGCTCAGTAGAATATTAGAAACCCATTAAAAATAATTGCAGCAACATGGAAAAAATGCTTATGTTAAGTTAAAAACACATAATACAAAATTCCTCTACTCAAATATCAAACGCTTATGAACAAGGTCTACAGAATATTCTGGAAAACAGAAATAAGTTTTTTTGTTATGGTATAGGGTGATGTGAATTTCTTGTAATTCCTCATTGCTGTATTAGTTTATATGCAACAATTAAGTTTTAAACAAATCAAAATTAGGAAACATTGATGTAACTTAGAAAACTCTATATACTATCATTTCTGAGTATCATGCATTGCTGACAACTGGTTTTCTGCACACATAACTGGATAAGATATGCTCACATAACAAACCACACGATGACTGAAACTGGAAGTTTATAACACATTAACACAACTTCCCAAATCCAGAATAATTTTATCTTATACTAATCATGGCCAGTAACAATACTAGGTATCAATATTTAATTTGCTCACCTAGCAACTTACATAAATTCCCTTCTGTATTAAGTTATTAATAGGCTACCATACTGAAGACTTTACCAAGAACAAAAAAATAAAACAAAACTCAATTATCTCCCCAAAAAAAAGTCCTACGAGGTACATACTGTTATTTTTCTCACTAACAGATTAGAAAACTGAGACTCGGAGAGGTTAAGTGGCAGAGCTGGAAATCCAACCCACGTTTCTTGACTCCAAAGCCGATATTTTGAAATTATACTACTCTGCTAGCCTCAACTCTTAAATCAGCTCTTATTTCCATAATTATAATTACCTAATCGCTTAATAAATATTTACTCAGCTCCTATTATGGGTCAGTTGCTATTTTATTGGCTGAGGATACAGGAGTAAAACAAAGTTTTTAAAAACTCTGTCTTTATGGAGCTTACATTCTAGGACAGTGGTTCTCAACCAGGTACAATTTTGCCTCCCAGGAAACAAATGACAATATATGGAGATATTTTTTATTGTCACAACTGGGTGGTAAGAAGCTATTGGCATCTAGTGCATACAGGCCAGGGATGCTACTAAACACCTTACAATGCACAGGAGAGCCACTGAAAACAAAGGATTATGCAGCTTAAAGTGTCAGTAGTGCCAGTCTTTTCCAGAGTAAAGATGAAAGAGATAGTATACAATATCTATACAAATACCTTACATCTAGAACTGGACATTTCTTAAGAGCAGAAACTATGTTTTATTCTTCATATCCCAAATACCAAACTCAAATACCAACCTTAGTAACTTGAGACCAGTGGATGATGAACAAAATAGAAATAAGACATTTTTCTGTATTACTATTAATCATGGGATAGTACGCAAAGTCTTCTTATAAGATGGAAAGGGTTCAAACTAAACTTTTTCTCACCTTTGAAATCACATTCAGAAAGCATCAAATACACTACATCAGGATCCAGATCAGAAAATATCTCTGAGATACTGGTGAAGAGTTCTTCCTGATCAACTTTTGTCTCACCCATGGAAGGAAGAGTAGTGGTTGGCTCCTCATGACTAGCAACACTGGATACAACTTCCTTAGGGTTTGCAGTCTTCCGAAAAGGATTTCCCCCAAGATTTTTCCTTCTCCTTGGCATTCTGACTTCCAAAACTAAAATGTTTCCCTTTTCTTAGTTAAGATGTTTGATATTTAAGTCATAATTCAAACAAAACAGGGTTAAATATCTTGCACAATCCAGCAGTAAAAAGACCTAAAATAGAAAGCAATTAAAAAACACTCAGACTATATATATTTCCATTTCTAAAATCGGAATGACATCTTTATTTAACTCTAAGAAAGTACCACCAACTCTAACAGCAGAGCTAAAAAGTAGTCAATTTCTCTCTCTCCAAAATATTCAGGTTTTGCCAGGATTGAACATGTTAAAAATTAAGATGTTAACAACACATATTTCAGAAGTGAATACGCTGTTTCAGTACCATTACTTCATTTTTAAAAACATGAAACAGTCTTCATAAATAAAACTAGAATTCATACTGAACACCTATACTCAGATGTCCAATAGGCATCATAAATTTAACATGTCCAAAACAGCTCCTCATCACCCTCTTCAAACCTGCTTTTCCCAGTCTTTCCCATCTCAGCACAACTGTATCCTTCCAATGACTCAGGCCAAAATCTTGGAATAATCCTTGACTCCTTTCGCCCCACATCCAACTGGTAAGCCAATTTTGTCAGTGTGACTCCCAAAACATATCCAGAATACTATCATTCCTCACTGCCTCCACTGCTACTACCTTAGACTTAGCTACCACAGCCTCCTGCCTGAATTACTGTAAGTCTCCTCTCTCTCAGCTTCCACCCTTGCCCCTTCAGTCTATTCAGCACCAACGCCAGAGTGACTCAATTAAACCACAGGTTGAATCATGCCTCTCTTCCACTAAACTATCTGCTAGCTCCCTAATTCAGGATAAAAACCAGAGCCCTTAAAATGGTCCATAACCTGGACACTTGTTACCTCTGTACCATCCTCTTTCCTTTAGCCACACTTGGCCTCCTCACTCTTCTTCAAACACACCAGCAATGCTCTCCCCTAGGAACCTTTATACCTTGGTTCCCTCTACTGAGCCACTTTTCTCCAAGTATCTCCGTATCACCTTCTTACCATTATTCAAATGTTACCTTCTCAGGACGTCAGTGTTCCAACAACATTTATCCCACTTTCCTACTTGAATTTTCTCCATAGGACTTACTGTCTTCTTACATAGCATATGTTTTATATATGTATTGTATTTACCACCCATATTCCAATAAAGTGTAAGCTCCACAAGGGCAGGGACTCATATCTGGAATAGAACTACAGACAGTCTACTTGTTTTCTCTGCTTGAATATACCTAATAAACATTTCAGACTTAACATATCCAAAATGAAATGTCTAATATTTTTCCCAAAATCTGCTCTAATCATTGGGTCTGACAACTGTTATCTTTCACTCATATTCCAACCTCCTACCTGTTCTCCCTGCTTGCACCTTATCCCCATATTGTCTATTTTCAATATACCAGTCCAATTGAGCTTTATACAATGTAAAAAGGTTCTGCTCTAAAACCCTGTAAGTTCTCGACATCATTCAGAGAAAAAGCTAAAGTTTTTACAATGGGCTATCTCCCTGCTAGCCCTTGATATACTCTTCCTCAAGATATCTGAACAGGTAACTCTTGTACTCCTTCAAATTTTTGTTCAAGTGTCACATTCAATGGTTTCTCTCTTGATTATCCAACTGAAAATCATATACCCTGCTCCCTCTGCCCCAATCTCCCCTTTGCTGCTATCTAACCATTGCGCATGTCATCTTCTATTGTATTATAAAATTTACCTTTTAATTAAATTTGTATCATAGCTCTCTCCACCTTCCAGAACTGCGCTGTCAATATGGCAGCCACCAGCAACATGTTCCTATTTAAATTTAAATTAATTACAATTAAATAAACGTACATTTATATAATAATATCAGACATAAGTAGAATTCAGAGCAAGAAAAATTTTCAGAGACAAAGAAGGGCACTGTGTAATGATAAAAGATCAAGCCATCAAAAAGATATACCAGGCTGGGTGCAGTGGCTCACGCCTGTAATCCCAGCATTTTGGAAGGTCGAGTTGGGTAGATCACCTGAAGTCAGGAGTTGGAGACCAGCCTGGCCAACATGGTGAAACCCAGTCTCTGCTAACAATACAAAGAATTAGCCAGGCGTGGTGGCATGTACCTGTAATCCCAGCTATTCAGGAGGCTGAGACAGGAGAATCACTTGAACCTGGGAGGCAGAGGTTGCAGTGATCCGAGATTGCAACACTACACTCCAGCCCAGGCAACAAGAGCAAAATTCCGTCTCAAAAAACAAACAAACAAAAAAGATATAGCAACCTTGGTCAGGTTCAGTGGCTCGCGCCCATAATCCCAGCAAGTTGGACACTGGGCGGGAGGATCATTTGAGTCCAGTAGTCTAAGACCAAACTGGTCAAAATGGCAAAACTCTGTCTCTACTAAAAATTGGCTGGGTGTGGTGGCTCACTCCTGCAATCCCAGGACTTTGGGAGGCCAAGGCAGTTGGATCTCCTGAAGTTAGGCATTCGAGATCAGCCTGGTCAACATGGTGAAACTCCATCTCTACTAAATGTACAAAAATTAGCCAGGCGTGGTGGTGAGTGCCTGTAATACCAACTACTTGGGAGACTGAGGCAGAAGACTGCAACCCAGGAGTCAGAGGCTGCAGTAAGCCAAGATCAGGCCACTGCACTCCAACCTGGGCAAAAGAGCAAGGCTCCATTTCAAAAAAAAAAAAAAAAAGTAGCAGGGCATGGTGATGCACACCTGCAGTCCTAGCTACTTGAGAGGCTGAGGCAAGAAAATTGCTTGAACCCAGGAAGCAGAGGATGCAGTGAGCCGAGATCATGCCACTGCACTGCAGCCTGGGCAACAGAGTGAGACTCTGTCTCAAAAAAAAAAGGCCAGGCACAGTGGCTCACGCCTGTAATACCAGCACTTTGGGAGGTTGGGTGGGAGGACAGATCACCTGAGGTTGGGAGTTCAAGACCAGGCTGACCAACATGGAGAAACCCCGACTCTACTAAAAATACAAAATTAGCCAGGCATGGTGGTGCATGCCTGTAATCCCAGCTACTGGGAAGGCTGACACAGGAGAATCGCTTGAACCTGGGAGGCGGAGGTTGCAGTGAGCCGAGATTGCACCATTGCACTCCAGCCTGTGCAACAAGAATGAAACTCTGTCTCAAATAAACAAATAAAAATTTAAAAGATACAGCAACCCTAAATGTATATGCACTAAACAGACCTACAAAATAAGTGAAGCTAAAACTGAAAGGAGAAATAGACAAATTCACAATTATAGTTGAAGATTTCAACACCACTCTTATCAATAATGAACAGAATAACTAGACAGAAAATCAGCAAAGATATACAACTCAACAATACCAATAATTAAGGATCTAATCAACTTACAGAACACTCCACCCAACAACAGCAGAATACACATTCTTTTCAAGTATTAACAGAACACATACCAAGATAGAGCTAGGCTAAAAACAAACCACACAAATTTAAAAGAAATGAAATCACACAGGTATGTTCTCCAACCACAATGGAATGAAACTAGAAATCCGGCCAGGAGCGGTGGCTCACACCTGTAATCCCAGCACTTTGGGAGGCCAAGGAAGGTGGATCACCTGAGGTCAGGAGTTTGAGACCAGCCTTGCCAACATGGCGAAACTCTGTCTCTACTAAAAGTACAAAAATTAGCTGGGTGAGGTAACAGACACCGGTAATCCCAGCACCTTGTGAGGCTGCAGTGAGCAGACCACTCTGAGCTCAGGAGTTCAAGACTGGCCTGGGCAACACGGCCAAACCCTGTCTCAGTAAATACAAAAATTAGCTGGGTGCGGTAGCTCACACCTGTAATCCCAGCACTTTGGGAGGCTGAGGAAGGTAGATCACCTGAGGTCAGGAGTTCGAGACCAGCCTTGCCAACATGGTGAAACCCTGTCTCTACTAAATAATATGAAAATTAGCCAGGCATGGTGGTGCATGCCTATAATCCCAGCTATTCAGGAGATTGACGCAGGAGAATCGCTTGAACCCAGGAGGCAGAGGTTGCAGTGAGGCAAAATCAAGCCATTGCACTCCAGTCTAGGCGACCAGAGCAAGACTCTGTCTTAAAAAAAGAAGAACAGGCTGAGCACGGTGGCTCACACCTGTAATCCCATCACTCTGGCTGAGGTGGCCGGATCACCTGAGGTCAGGAGTTTGAGATCACCCTGACCAACATGCTGAAATCCCGTCTCGACTGAAAATACAAAAATGAGCTGGGCATGGTGGTACACGTCAATAGTACCAGCTACTTGGAAGGCTGAGGCAAGAGAATCATTTGAACCCAGGAGGCAGAGGTTGCAGTGAACCAAGATCATGTCACTGCACTTCAGCCTGGGCAACAGAGTGAGACTCTGTCTGAAAAAAACAAAAAGAGAAACAGGAAATAATAAATAGTAGATAACAGTTAAATTTGAAACAGAAAAACAAAGAGAAAATTCAATGGAATAAATTGCTGGTTCACCAAAATGACCAATAAAATTGAAAGACCTCTAGCAAGACTGACAAAGAAAAAGGAAGACACAAATTATCGATATCAGGAATGAAAAAGGAATATTACTACAGACCTTGCAGAGATCAAAAGGCTAATAAACTATGAACACACAAAAGTTTGACAATTTATATGAAATGGACCATTGTCTCAAAAACCACAAACTATCACAACTCATCAAATAAGATATAGAAAAAAGCACTATAATTTGTAAAGAAATTTAATTCATAATTTTAAAACTCCCAAAAAAAAAAAATTTCCAGGGCCAAATAGCTTGAATGGAAAATTCTAACATTTTTTAGGAAAAATTAACAGTAATCCTACATAATCTCTTCCAGAAAACAAACACTTCCAATCCATTTTATGATGCTAGTATTATCCTGATATCAAAAACAGACAAAGCCAGTACAAAAAAACTACAGACCAATACTCCTCATGACTACAGACACAAAAATCCTTAATAAAATACCAGCAAATAAAATTCAACAATATATATTTCTTTTGTTCTTTTGATTTTTGACGCAGGGTCTTGCTCTATCACCCAGGCTGGAATGCAGTGGATATCATTGTTTTTACATATTGCTGAATTTTGGCAGGGCATAGCAGTTCACACGTACAATCTCAGAACTTTGGGAGACTGAGTTGGGAGGATCATTTGAGCCCAGGAGTTCAGGACCAGCCTGGGCAACACAGTGAGACCCCATCTCTACAAAAAAAATTAGCCAAGGATGGTGGTCCATGTCTGTGGTCCCAGGTACTGGGGGGCAGGGTGAGGTGAAAGGATCACTTAGGCCCAAGTGGTCAAGGCTGCAGTGAGCTATCATCACACCACTACACTCCAGCCTGAGCAACAGTGAGACCCTGTCTCAAAAAAAAAAAGATTATATACCATAATGAAATGGTGTTTATTCCAGGAAGGCAGCGCTAGTTCCATATTCAAAAATTAGTATAATCTACCATCTCAATGGGTAAAAGAACCATATCAATCAATGCAGAATATGACAAAATTCAACACCATTTATGGTAACTACCAGAAAAATAGGAACAGAGAACAAAAATATCCTCAACCTGATAAGAGCACCTACAAAAACCTACAGCTAACATTATATTTAGTAGTGAAATACTAAATGCTTTCCTCCTAACACCAGGAAAAAAGCAAGATGTCTACTCTCACCAATTTCATTTAAAATAATGCTGGAAGTTCTAGCCCATAAAATAAGAGAAAAAAGAAAATAAAACGAATACAGACTAGTGAAGAAGAAATAAAAGTGTCTCCATTTGGAGATAACATGGTTTTCTGTCTATTAATAGAAAATCCCAAGGAATCTACAAAATCTCCAATAAGAAAGTGAGTTTAACAAGGGTGCAAGATACAAGATAAACTTATAAAAGCAACTATATTTATACATACTAGCAAAAAAATACACGGACACTAAAATTAAAGAAACAATACCCTTCACAATTGCTCAAAAAAAAAAAAAAGAGAGAAATACACTAAGTCCTCACTTAATGTCATCAATAGGATCTTGTAAACAACAACCTTTTTTTTTTTTTTTTTTTTTTGGAGACCAAGTCTCATTCTGTTGCCCAGGCTGGAGTCCAATAGTGTGATCTCGGCTCACTACAATCTCCACCTCCTGGGTTCAAGCGATTCTCCTGCCTCAACTCTCCTGAATAGCTGGGATTATAGCTACTCAGGTATACCAAATGATGGCAAGACTTAAGAAACTATATCACTTATAGTTGCTGATGGGAATGTAAAATGGTACAGTCATTCTGAAAAATGCAGTTTCTTAAAAAACTAAATATGCAACTACCATACAACTCAGCAGTTGCACTTTTGGGCATTTATCCCTGAGGACTGAAAAATTATATTCATCTAAAAACCTGCACGCAAATGTTTATAGTAGCTTTATTCATAATAACCAAAAACTGGAAACAACTCATGACCTCCAATAGATAAATAAACTACAATACATCCATTCCATGAAATACTAGTCAGCAATAAAAACATACTATTGATTCATGCATACAACAACCTGGGTGAAATTCCAGAGTATTATGCTGAGTACAAAAAACCAGTCCTGGCCAGGCACGGTGGCTCACGCCTATAATCCCACCACTTTGGGAGCCGAGGTGGGTGGATCACCTGAGGAGTTCATGACCAGCCTGGGCAACAGTGAAACCCTGTCTCTACCAAAAATACAAAAAAAAAAAAAAAAAAAAAAAAAAATCATCCTGAAATACCACAGGGAAAAAAAAAGTTAGCCAGGAATAGCGATATGCACCTATACTCCCAGCTATTCAGGAGGCTGAGGCAGGAGAATTGCTTGAACCCAGGAGGTGGAGGTTGCAGTGAGCCAAGATCGTGCCACTGCACTCCAGCCAGGGCGACAGAGTGAGACTCCGTCTGGGAAAGGAAAAAAAAAGCCAGTCCTGGCCAGGCACAGTGGGCACACCTATAATCCCAGCATTTTGGGAGGCCGAGGCAGGCAAATCACGAGATCAAGAGATCGAGATCATCCTGGCCAACATGTGAAACCCTGTCTCTGCTAAAAATACAAAAATTAGCTGGGTGTGGTGGCATGTGCCTATAGTCCCAGCTACTCGGGAGTCTGAGGCAGGAGAATCACTTGAACCTGGGAGGTGGAAGCTGCAGTGAGCCGAGATCGCACCACTGCACTCAAGCCTGGGTGACAGCAATACTCTGTCTAAAAAAAAAAAAAAAACCAGAAAACAAAAAAAAAAGCCAGTCCTAGTCAGGAGCAGTGGCTCACGCCTGTAATCTCAGCACTTTGGGAGGCCGGAGTGGGTGGATCACCTGAGGTCAGGAGTTCAAGCCCAGCCTGGCCAACATAGTGAAACCCCATCTCTACTAAAAATACAAAAATTAGCCAGGCATGGTATGGTGGTGCGCACCTGTAATCCCAGTTACTTGGGAGGCTGAGGCAGGAGAATCAGTTAGAATTCGGAAAGCAGAGGTTGCAATGAGCTGAGATCATGCCATTGCACTCCAGCCTGAGGCGACAGAGTGAGACTCTTGTCTCCAAAAAAAAACAAAAGCCAGTCCTAAAAGGTTATATATATATATATATATATATATATATATATATTTTTTTTTTTTTCTATGGAGTCTTGGTCTTGTTACCCAGGCTGGAGTGCAGAGGCACAATCTCGGCTCATTGCCACCTCCGCCTCCTGGGTTCAAGCAATTCTCCCGCCTCAGCCTCCAGAATAGCTAGGATTATAGGCACCTGCCAACACGCCTGGCTAATTTTTGTATTTTTAGTAGAGATGTGGTTTCATAACTCTATGAAACCATAGGTTAGCCAGGCTGGTCTCAAACTCCTGACCTCAGGTGATCCACCCGCCTCAGCCCCTCAAAGTGCTGGGATTACAGGCATGAGCCATGGCACCCGTCCACAACATTCTTTAAGTGACAAAATTATAGAAATGCAGAACAGATTGGTGGCACCAAGACTAAAAACAGAGGATGGGAGAGGGAGGGAGAAGGGTATGGCTACATAAGGGCAATTTGACGGATCCTTGGGATAACAGAATGTTCTCTATCTTGACTATATTAACAACAATATCCTGCTTGTCATGTTGTATTGTTTTTATCCCTTCTCTAAGTAAACATCTAACTTGTATTATTTTGGGTTTTGTTTTTTTAAAGAGAGACAGAGTCTCACTGCAACCTCCACCTCTGAAGTTCAAGCGATTCTCCTGCCTCAGCCTCCAGAGTAGCTAGATCTACCCTGGAGGGTGCAGGCAGGGTGGCTCACACCTGTAATCCCAACACTTTGGGAGGCCAAGGTGGGCAGATCATTTGAGGCCAGAGTTCAAGACCAGCCTGGGCAACATGGCAAAACCCGGTCTCTACTAAAAATACAAAAAAATCAGCTGGTCATGGTAGCACACACCTGTAATCTCAGCTACTCCAGAGGCTGAGAAATGAAAATCAAGATCACACCACTGCACTCCAGCCTGGGCAACAGAGCGAGATTGTCTCAAAAAAAAAAAATTAAAGGTAAATCATCATGGACTTCCCTCTATACTTCCTCCAGCTTGCAAGCTATGTATCCCTTTCATTCCCATTTTTTCACTGTGTCTATCTGTATGTAAAGAGATCTAAACATATAGGCAGTTTTAGTGTCCAAACAATGTTTAGTGTATTAAAGAAAATTCTGATGTATAAAAACATATATAGGCCGGGCATGGTGGCTCACACCTGTAATCCCAGCATGTTTAATTTTTTAGTGTCACCCAGCTAATTTTAGTTTTTGTTTTTGTTTTATAAATTTTATATAACTACAACCTTGCTTTGAAGTTTTCTGTTTTTCTTTTAATAAGGACATATTTTTTTTCAAGCAGTTTTTTAAAATTCAGAGTGAACATGAAATCTACAAATAGCAATGGCATGAACAAACATAATCTCTAATAGTGTTACAACAATGGTCAATGCTGCCATTATTTGCCTGTGGTTTTCCTAAATAAATAAATACTGCCATTAAAGTAGACATACAAATAAACGCTTGAGAAAAAAAAATCTTCCAGGTGGACACAGTGGCTCACGTCTTTAATCTCACGATTTTGGGAGGCTGAGGCAGGAGGATCATTTGAGCTCAAGATTACAAGACCATCCTGGGCAACACAGCAAGAGCCTATCTCTAATAAATAAGTAAACAAAAAATAAAAAACCTTCCCACTGAAAACCACATCATGAATACTAAAAAACACCATTAATGTGAATTGCAGGACAAAAAAAAATAAAAATAAAAAAAAGAAGAAAAAAAAAACACCATATCAGGCGAAGCGCAGTGGCTTATACCTAAAATCTCAGCACTTTGGGAGACTGAGGCAGGAGGAGCACTTGAGGTCAGGAGTTCAAGACCAGCCAAGGCCGGGCACAGTAGCTCACATCTGTAATCCCAGCACTTTGGGAGGCCAAGTCAGGCAGATCATGAGGTCAAGAGTTCAAGACCAGACTGGCCAACATAGTGAAACTCCGTCTCTACTAAAAAATACAAAAATTAGCTGGGCATGGTAGCTCATGTCTGTAATCCCAGCTACTTGGGAGGCTGAGATAGGAGAATTGCTTGAATCGGGACCCAGGAGGTAGAGGTTGCAGTGAGCCGAGATCGTGCCACTGCACTCCAGCCTGGGCTACAGAGCGAGAGTCCATCTCAAAATAAAAAAAAGACCAGCCTGGCCAACATGGTAAAACTCCATCTCTACTAAAAACAATTAGCCAAATATGGTGGCACACACTCGTAATCCCAACTACTCAGGAGGCTGCGGTTGAGGATCCGTCTCAAATAGATAAAAAATAACAATAATAAAAATAAAAGCACTATCATTTTTCAAGATACACAATTTTATTACAGATTTTTTAAAAAAACAAAATGCAATATACTAAAAATCCCAAACTTTACTACTGATACTAATCCTGAGGCCAAGCACAGGTGGCTTATCCCTGTAATCCCAGCACTTTGGGAGGTCAAGGTGGGCGAATTACTTGAGCCCAGGAGTCCAAGACCAGCCAGAGCAACATGATAAAACTCATCTCTACAAAAAAAAAAAATACAAAACAATTAGCTGGACGTAATGGTGTAAACCTGTAGTCCTAGCTACTTGGGAGGATAAGGTGAGAGGATCACTTAAGCCAAGAAGTCGAGGCCTCAGTGAGCCATGAGCGTGCCACTGTACTCCAGCCTGGGCAATAGAGCAAGACCCTGACTCAAAGAAAAAAGTTAAAAAAAAAAAAAAAAGAAAGATAATTAATTCCAAGTTTGTTATGCTACCATACACAAGCCAAGAAACTTAAAAAAAACCATTAAATATTTAGGAATATTGCACTGGACATGGTGGCTCATGCCTGTAATCCCAGCACTTTGGGAGGCCACAGCAGGTGCATCACCTGAGCACAGGAGTTCAAGACCTGCCTGGCCAAAATGGTGAAACCTCGTCTCTACTAAAGATACAAAAAATAGCTGGGCATGGTGGCACATGACTGTAGTCCCAGCTACTCAGGAGGCTGAGGCATGAGAATCTCTTGAACCCAGGAGGCTGAAATCCTGCCACTGCATTGCAACCTGAGCAACACAAGACTGTCTCCAAAAAAAAAAAAATTTATTTATATATATACACATATATATGTATAACTTTTCAACATCAGAAGCTTTAAAATCTAATTCAAAAAGGTACAACCTGCATTTTTTAAAGCATTTTCTCTAAAAAGAACCTTATTAGCTATACAAATATCTGTACAAGTTTTTATACTGAAGCTAAAAATATGGAACACTTCATGAATTTGCGTGTCATCCTTGCACAGGGGCCATGTTCATCTTCTCTGTATCATTCCAATTTTAGGAAATGTGCTACACTCCATATCATTTTATAAATAAATCTGCTATATGTAATACATGACAAGTAAGTTTGAATAACTTACCTCGGTGGAACAACATCCAGAAAATAACAGATCTCTATAACAATCAAAAAAGGTATTCTGGCCAAATGTGGTGGCTCATGCCTGTAATCCTGGCACTTTGAGAGGCTGAGGTGGAAGGATCACTTCAGGTCAGAAGTTCGAGACCAGCCTGGTCAACATAGTGAAACCTCATCTCTACTAAAAACACAAAAATTAGCCAGGCATGGTGGCCAGTGCCTATACTTCCAGCGACTCAGATGGCTGAGGCAGGAGAGTGACCTGAACCTGGGAGACGGAGGTTGCAGTGAGCTGACATTACGCTACTACACTCCAGCCTGGCAAAAGAGCAAGGCACTGTCTCAAAAAAAAAAAAAAAAGATATTCTGGCCAGGCACAATGGCTCACGTCTGTAATCCCAGCACTTTGGGAGGCCAAGGCAGGAGGATCACTTGAAGTTGGAGTTCAAGACCAGCCTGGGCACCATGGAGAAACCCTGTCTCCACTAAAAATACAAAAATTAGCCAGGCATGGTGGTACATGCCTGTAGTCCCAGCTACTCAGGAGGATGAGGCAGGAGAATTGCTTGAACCTGGGAGGCAGAGGTTGCAGTGGGCCGAGATTGTGCCACTGCACTCCAGCTTGGGCGACAGAGCAAGACTCTCTCAAAAAAAAAAAAGAAAAAAAAAATATATATATACATACACACACACACACACACACACACACACACACACACACATATTCTATATAATATTCAGTACCAACCAACTAGGAATAATATGCCTAAGAAAATTGATACTAAGAACCAAATATATTAATAATACTTTGGCTCCTTAAGACCATCAAAAAAGAGACAGACAAAAAAATATATATCTCTATAAGGAATATATAGGGAAGTTACAGAACCCAAACATAGCATGCTCCCAAACATGATCAGCAAACAACTTCCTCAGAAACAGATGCTACCAAAACCAATATCATCAGTCCTTCTCAGGGATTAAGTTACCTACAAGATGATTTCAAACTACTACGATAAGAGAAAGACAGATGCTTAAATCTCATGAGGTACCAAGGATATGTCACTAAAAAAGATATTTTTTGGGTTTTTTTTTTGACACAATCTCCCACTGTTGTCCAAGTTGGAGTGCAGTAGTACAATCTGAGTTTACAGCAACCTCCACCTCTTGGGTTCAAGCAATTCTCCTGACTCAGCCTCCCAAGTAGCTGGGACCACAGGTGTGCGCCACCATGTCTGGCTAATTTTTGTACTTTTAGTAGAGACGGGGTTTCACCATGATGGCCAGGCTGGCCTCAAACTCCTGACCTGAACTTAGCCTCCCAAAGTGCTGGGATTACAGGCATGAGCCACCGCACCTGGCCAAAAGATGCTTTTTATAGAAAATGTAACCAAATTAAAGTAACCAATCAGCTTTAAATATATCTCTCAGTGGCAGGCATGGTGGCTCACACCTCTAATCCCAGCACTTTGGGAAGCCAAGGAAGGAGTATAGCTTAAGCCCAGGAGTTCAAGACAAGCCTGGGCAACACAGGAAGAACACATCTCTACGAAAAATTTAAAATTAGCTGGGTGTGGTGGCACATGCCTGTAGTCCCAGCTACTCAGGAGACTGAAGTAGGAGGACTGTTTAAGCCTGAGAGGCAAAGGCTGCAGTAGGCAGTGATCAAAGCACTGCACTCCAGCCTGAGCAACAGAGCAAAACCCTGTCTCAAACAAAAAAAAGAGAAAAACAAAGAAATATGTATCTGTCATAAGAAGTATTTTAATTGATCATTACAGACATCCTAAACACTCATGGAAAACAGTGTAAATTACGGCAGAAATCATCCTTTGGAATACTATGTAGTAAAAAAAATTTTTAGGTGGAATATAGAAATAAGATGTGTAGGGTAGGCGCAGTGGCTCACACCTGTAATCCCAGAACTTTGGGAGGCCAAGGTGGGCAGATCACGAGGTCAGAAGTTCGAGACCAGCCTGGCCAATATGGTGAAACCCCAGCTCTACTAAAAATACAAAAATTAGCCTGGCATGGTGGCACATGCCTGTAATCCTAGCTACTTGGGAGGCTGAGGTAGAAGAATCATTTGAACCCAGGAGGCAGAGGTTGTAGTGAGCCAAGATCGCGCCACTACACTCCAGCCTGGGTATCAGAGGGAGACTTCATCCAAAAAAAAAAAAACCAAGATGTAAAAACTAGATAGACCTCTGAAACATGTTTTTAAAGGTTAAAGCCAGTTGCTGAACACTATATAGCTTTAGTCCCAAAGGTATTTCTGTAGAGTCCATCAACACTTTCTATAATCCTTAACTATTTATTGCAGTACTAGTCTTGCTTAATTCAGAGTCAGTTGGTGTTACTGACTTATTATATTTTCATCTGTATGTGTTTAAATCTACAACTAACCACGTTCCTTGAGAACATGGATCATGACACATACTCCAAAATGGTACTAAGCATTGTACCGCACATAAAACAGGTACACAAATATTTATGGATAGCTAACAAATATGTAAAATATGAAGAAGCAAGAGTGGTCTATTTTTTTTAATTTACTTTTTTTTTTTTTCTTTTTAGATGAAGTCTCACTCTGTCGCCTAGGCTGGAGTGCAGTGGCATCATCTCGGCTTACTCCAACCTACACCTCCTGGGTTCAAGCAATTCTTCTGCCTCAGCCTCCTGAGTAGTTGCGATTACAGACGTGCGCCACCATGCCCAACTAATTTTTGTATTTTTAGTAGAGATGGGGGTTTCACCATGTTGGTCAGGCTGGTCTCGAACTCCTGACCTAGTGATCCGCCCGCCTCAGCTTCCCAAAGTGCTGGAATTACACGTGTGAGCCCCTGTGTCTGGCCTTATTTATTTATTTATTTATTTAAATTTCTCACCCATGCTGGAGTGCAGTGATGAGATCTCAGCTCACTGCAGTCTCTGCCTCTCAGGCTCAAGCAATCCTCATGTCTCAGCCTCCCAAGTAGCTAGGATTATAGGTATACTCCACCAAGTCTGGCTAATTTTTGTGTTTTCAGTAGAGATGGGTTTTGGCCATGTTCGCTAGGCTGGTCTCGAACTCCTGGCCTCAAGTGATCTGCCCGCCTCAGCCTCCCAAAGTGCTGGGATTACAGGCGTGAGCCACCGTGCCCAGGCAAGATTGGCCTTTAAGAAGCAGAGGGCTCTGCACAGTGGCTCAGGCCTGTAATCACAGCCCTCTGGGAGGCCGAGGTGGGCAGGTCATGAGGTCAAGAGTACAAGACCAGCCTGGCCAACATGGTAAAACCCCATCTCTACTAAAAATACAAAATATAGCCAGGTGTGGTGGCGGGTGTCTATAATCCCAGCCACTCAGGAGGCTGAGTCAGGAGAATCATTTGAACCTGGGAGGCGGAGATTGCTGGGAGCTGAGATCATGCCATTGCACTCCAGCTTGGGCAACTGGGAGAGATTCCATCTCAAAAAAAAAAAAAAAAGCAGCAGTAGCAAAGAAATGAAAACACTCGCTAAATAGGAAAACTGACACCACAATTCAGTTCTTCATGCTTTCTCAGTCAACATGTTTTATGCCACCATAAGCTGCTGTGAAAATTCTAATAACAAAATCTGTGATTATATTTTCCTTCTCATGAGGTGTTTTTTAAGTCACTCAAATATATAAGTAAAAACTTAGAAACCTACGTGTAGACCAGGTGTAGTAGTTCACACCTGTTGTCCCAGCACTTTGGGAGGCTGAGGCAGGTGGATCACTTGAGCCAAGGAGTTCAAGACCAGCTTGGGCAACATGACAAAACGCCATCTCTGGGCCGGGTGCAGTGGCTCACGCCTGTAATTCCAACACTTTGGGAGGCCAAGGTGGATAGATCACCTGAGGTCAGGAGTTTGAGACCAGCTTGGCCAACATGGTGAGACCCCCATCTCTACTAAAAATACAAAAATTAGCTAGGCATGGTAGCACACATCTGTAATTCCAGCTACTTGGGAGGCTGAGGCAGAAAAATTCTATGAACCCAGGAGACAGAGGTTGCAGTGAGCCAAGACTGTGCCACTGCACTCCAGCATGGGCAACGGAGCAAGACTCTGTCACCAAAAAAAAAAAAAAAAAAAAAAACCTATCAAAAAATACAAACATTAGTCAGATGTGGTGGTTTGCACCTTAGTCCCAGCTACTCGGGAGGCTGAGGTGAGAGAATCACTTGAGCCCAGGAGTTTGAGGCTAAAGTGAGCCAACATCATACCACTGCACTCTAGCCTACATGATAGAGCGAGACCCGATTTCAAAACAAACAAAAAACTATGTGTAAAATATTCATACTCTACAACTTTAGTAACACTTACTGTCTGTCTAGCATCGATGCTGTCAACAAGCTCATTAAGGCCACGGTTGATATATGTAAACTCTACAGCTCTTCTTGATATCCAGCATGTCTTCTTACTGTAAAAGAAAAGTTATATATTAAAGTCAAATTCACATCAAACTATAATCACCCAAGAAATCAAAGTCAAAAATGTATATAATATTTATAATATACAGGGTACTCCAAACAGAGAAGACAAGAAAGACTGTACTTACTGCCATTGGAGGTGACTACTGCACTCTGAAAATGTCTATATAAAAAAAAATAACTCAGCATTTCTTCTGCCTTTAAGTAGAACACTAATTCTAGGTAATGAAATAGCCTTAGTTGACGAGAGAAATCTTACCTTTATAGATGGTGGCTAGCTACTAAATGTAAAAAGAACAACAGAACCCAAAACTAAATGTAAAAAGAACAACAGAACCCAAAACCATTTTTTCACCTGTAATTAAACAGCTAATCAAGAATCATCAATTAATGCTAAAATCATTAGGTGAAAAGTTGATAAACAAATTGACCTGGCCAAGGGTGGTGGCTCACATCTGTAACCCCAGCACTTTGGAGGCCGAGGCGAGTGGATCACTTAAAATCAAGAGTTCAAGAATAGCCCGGCCAACATGGTGAGACTCCCATCTCCACTAAAAATAAAAATCACCTGGGCATGGCAGTACGCACCTGTAATCCCAGCTACTTGGGAGGGAGCCTGAGGCAGGAGAATCGCTTGAACTTGGGAGGTGGAGGTTGCAGTGAGCCAAGATGGCTCCACTGCACTCTAGACTGGGTGACAGAGTGAGACTCCATTTCAAAATAAGTCCCACACAAAAAAAGAAAGAAATGTATTTGCGGCTGAGCAAGGTGCCTCACAAGTGTAGTTCTATTACTTTTAGAGGCCTGCAGGGGCGGGAAAGGATTGCCTAAGCTCAGGAGTTGCAGACCAGCCAGGGCAACATGGTGAAACTCCATCTCTACTAAAATTACAAAAATTAGCCAGGCAAGCCAGGTGCAGTGGCTGATGCCTGTAATCCTAGCACTTTGGGAGGCCAAGGCAGGTGGATCAGGAAAATCAAGACCATTCCGCCCAACATGGTAAAACCCCATCTCTACTAAAACTACAAAAATTACCTGGTGTTGTGGGGTGTGCCTGTAGTCCCAGCTACTCAAGAGGCTGAGGCAGAATTGCCTGAACCCAGGAGGCGAAGGCTGCAGTGGGCCAAGATCGCACCATTGCACTCCAGCCTGGGTGACGAGAGCAAAACTCCATCTCAAAAAAAAAAATTTTACCTGATATCAAAGTACCACTCTACAGATTACTTGCTAGAAGCAAAAAGAAAATCATAACTTTATAATGAAATGATAAGGTTCTCACTACATTAACTTGGTGATCAAATACAGCATCAAAATAGTGGGACTAGACATTATATGCCTCTTAACTAGAAACGGAAGGAAGTACACAGAATTACTAAACGAAGTACTCTTCCAAAACTGTTTAACCTAAGTCTATTCACACCTTTAGATCTAACTCCCAGTTTAAAGGAAATAAATACAGGGGATAGAGGAAGAAAGTAATACTATGCCATGAGGAAACAACCAGCAATATAAAATGTAATCATCTCAACAGACCATATGGGTCAATACCACAAGGACGGAGAAGCAGAGTAGAGAAAGAGGTGTATGGGTAGAAGAGACAGTTCTACCTATATATTAAAAAAGACTCAAGAGATTACAATCAAACGCAA
Organism: Cacajao melanocephalus; assembly: GCA_963573385.1. Lineage (NCBI taxonomy): Eukaryota > Metazoa > Chordata > Mammalia > Primates > Pitheciidae > Cacajao > Cacajao melanocephalus. Next base: position 61,150 of record CAUYLG010062804.1, on the reverse strand, counting down.
TGGGTAGCTCTTGACTGAAATCTGGCATTTAAAAGAAAAAAAAACACCAGCCAGGCACAGTGGCTCATGCTCAGCACTTTGAGTGGCCAAGGAGGCAGATCACTTGAGTTCAGGAGTTCAAGACCAGCCTGACCAACATAAATAAACCCCGTCTCTACTAAAAATACAAAAAATTAGCTAGGCGTGGTGGCACATGCCTGTAATCACAGCTACTCAGGAGGCTGAGGCAGGGGAACTGCTGGAATCCAGGAGGCAGAGATTGCGGTGAACCGAGATCGTGCCATTGCACTCCAGACTGGGATCAAGAGCGAAACTCCATCTCAAAAAATAAATAATTAATTTTAAAAAATTTTTTTAAAAGGGTTAGCAAAGATGTAGAGAAACTGGAACTCTTGTGTACTACTGGTAGGAAGACAAAATGGCACAGGCACTATGCAAAGTGTATGGCACTTCCTCAAAAAATTAAAAATATAATTATCATATGATCCAGTAATTCCACTTCAGGGTACATATCCAAAATAATTAAAAACAGGATCTCAAATAGATATTTGCACATGCATGTTCATTACAGCATTATTCACAATAGTTCAAGAGATAGAAGCAACTTAAATGCCCATCAACAGGTGAATGAATTTTTTTAAAATGTGGTACATACATACAATGGAATATTATTCAACCTTTAAAAAGTGCACAGTGGCTCATGCCTGTAATCCCAGCATTTGGAAGGCCAAGGCTGGCTGATAACTTCAGCCCAGGAGTTCAAGACAAGCCTGGTCAACATGGCAAAACTTCATTTCTACAAAAAAATAACAAAAATTATCTAGGTATGGTGGTGCACATCTGTGGTTCCAGCTACTCAGAAGGCTGAGGTGGGAGGATGGCTTGAGCCCAGGGAGGTCAAGGCTGCAGTGAGTCATGATTATACCACTGCACTCCAGCCTGGAAGCAAGACCCTTTCTTAAAAAAAAAGGAAATCAAGTCATATGCTGCAACATGGATGAACCTTAGGGACATTATGCTAAGTGGCATAAGCCAGTCACCCCAAAAACAGCAATAACAATGACAAAAAGCTGCATGTTTCTACTTAAATGGGGTATCTACAGTAGTTGAATCCTAGACACAGAAAGTAGAATCATGGTTGCCAAGGAGTAGGAAGAGGGACAAAAGGGGTCCACTGACTACAGAGTTTCAGTTTGGCAAGATGAAAAAAACTGCACAACAATGAGCGTAGTTAACACTACTGTTCTGTACTCTTAAAAGTGGTTAAGATAGTAAATATATTGTACTTTTTTCCACAATTAAAAAAACTATGAGGAGCTTAACTACAAAGAAAAAAATTGAGAGGAGGTGATTTAACAGAGAAAGAGAATGTTCACTCAAAAGAGATACAATCAATAACAGAACAGAGCTGGGTGCAGTGGCTCACACCTATAATCCCAACACTTTGGGAGGCCAAGGCAGGTGGGTCACTTGAGGTCAGAAGTTTGAGACCAGCCTTGGCCAACATGGTGAAACCTCATCACTACTAAAAAACAAAAATTAGCTGGATGTGGTGGCACATGCCTGTAGTCCCAGGTACTTGGGTACCTGAGGCAAGAGAATCGCTTGAACCGGGAAACCGGGAAGGTAGAGGCTGCAGTGAACAAAGATTGTGCCACTGCACTCTAGCCTGGGCAACAGAGTGAGACTCCATCTCAAAAAAAAACAGAAAAGAAAATCACAAATAGAAATCCTAAGAAATGAACTAAACTTAATTACAAGTACATAATCAATTATTAACTCTAGGTCCCCTGAAAAAAACGCTTTACTGGATCTTTATAGGTCCAGAAACTATGTGTAAAATACTCTACTAGGTACTTGCACTCCCCAGGGACTGCATGTATGATATCCATTCCCCCTAGTCAATCGTTTCTTTCTTCCCAACCACCACCAAAAAAGCCTCCATCCTCTCCTACTTGTCCTTAAAAATGCTACAAAATTGAAATTCCTGCATTGGAAAAACTGTCTAGAAATTTTATGTTCTGTGCACACAGAATTGATAATGATCAGACTAACCAAACTCCTATTATTTCCTATATAGTTTCAGTTTCTTAAAATGAAAGTAGTTTATATATGCTGTTTCAACTTCTTTCTGTTGACTCCTTGACCCAGTATAATCCATCCTCCCATCCCAAGCAGCATTTACTGGTTTTTCTCTGGCTGGCCCTTCTTGGTCTCTGTCATGGATTTCCTGTCTTCTGCTTATTTTTTCAGTGTCATTGCTTGCTAAGGTCCTGTTTCTAATCTTTTGTTCAAGTCACCTCTTCTAGGTCCATCCAAACCCATGGCTTCAATGCCTATAAGTGTGACTCTACTCGATAATCTTCTCCCAAATCCCAATATAGTTAACTGCTTGACAGGTATATCCACTTGAATATTCCATGGGCACTTCAAACCTGAGAGATCCAGCTTAAATTTCCTTCAATGACTCTCTACAGCTTTCAAGATCAAGTTCCAACTCTGTGGTAAAACATTCAAGGAATTCTATGACATAGTCCCTTACCTACCTTTAGCCTCCTCTTCTACTTTCCATCAGGTACTCTCTACTCCACCTGCATCTAGTTATTTGTTTCCCACACAAGGAAGGCCATTTCACAGCTCTGTGCCTTATATATGATCTGCCTTAAAGTCCCTCTACCCCAGCTGGGTGTGGTAGCTCACACCTGTAATCCCAGCACTTTGGGAGGCCAAGGTGGGCAGATCACAAGGTAAGGAGTTCAAGACCAGCCTGACCAACATGGTGAAACCCCGTCTCTATTAAAAATACAAAAATTAGCCATGCATGCTGGCGCACGACTGTAATCCCAGCTACTTGGGAGGCTGAGGCAGGAGAATTGCCTGAACCCAGGAAGTGGAGGTTGCACTGCACTCCAGCCTGGGACAGACCCAGAATCCATCTCAAAACAAAACAAAAAAAGTGCCTCTAGCCATCACACCGAACCAACCAGTATTTCTCGGATCAATTTACTTTCCTTCAGGGAAGTTTCCCAGTATCTTAATGCATGATTTAGCCACAGCTCCCAACGCACCCTAGGCATCTATCTTAGCATCTTTGTATTTACTTATTGAGACTACTAGTCTGCAAGCTTCTGGCAGGTAAGTGTTTTATTTAGCAAACAAGAGCTCAATAATACTTGTTTATAAGCTAGCACAAGCCAAAAGGCCAACTTCTTTAAAATACTGGACTTACGATTTTAGTACCTGGAATACACAGGTCCGTAATACAGGGCATCTCTTTACCACAAATAAAGTACTTACGAAAATAAATTCATAATCAGAAAGGTGGTTAAGAATTACAGTGGATAAGACCAGGCACAGTGGCTCACATGTGGTCCCAGCACCTTGGGAGGCTGCGGCAGGAGCCTCAGAAGTTCAAGGCCAGCCTAGGCAACACAGTGAGATCCCACATCTTTCTTTTTTTTAAGATGGGGTTTCACCATGATGGCCGGGCTGGTCTTGAACTCCTGACCTCAGGTGATCCACCCACCTCAGCCTCCCAAAGTGCTAGGATTACAGGCGTGAGCCAAGATCCCACATCTCTAAATAAACAAATAAAATTGGCCAGGCACAGTGGCTCACGCCTGTAATCCCAGCACTTTGGGAGGCTAAGACAGGAGGATCATCTGAGGTCAGGAGTTCAAGACCAGACCGACCAACAAGGTGAAACCCCGTCTCTACTAAAAAGACCAAAAATTAGCCCAGTGTGGTGGTGCACGCCTGTAATGCCAGCTACTTGGGAGGCTGAGACAGGAGAATCACTTGAACCTGGCAGGCAGAGATGAGCCGATCTCGCAACATTGCACTCCAACCTGGCCAACAAGAGAGAAATTTCGTCTCAAAAATAGATACATAGACGATAAAATTAAAAAGAATTAAAGTAGATATTCTTTATGTCTGCCCAGAACTGCTTCCCCTCCGCTACCTGAGGTCTGGTCTGCTTTTTGCTAATAGATCCCTGGCCATGTAAGTGAGCGTATCACACAACCCAGAATGAACTAGGCATAGTACCTTATCCTCTCAAATGCTAGATTTGGTCACGGCTCTAGTTGATACCCCTGTGCTGCCAGGAACCAGGTGTCACCATGTGAAGAAGCATATTTGCAATAAAAGGAATGAAGCCAGTATGCACAGAGTGTAAGTATGAAAAAGTCCCAACTATGAGCGAGTTCCCACCCTAGCTCTTCATGGTTATCTCTATCCATACAATGTCTATTATATGGTTATATGAACCAATAACTTTTTCCCCTACAGGCTCCTTCAAGCTGTATTTCTGTTACTTGAACTCCAAAAAGTCCTAACTAATAGAGAAATGAATTGATAAAATTTAGACATCAAAGGATATTTTTCATTCAGGCTATAAAAGGGCCCGATATACCTTCTCTAGCTTAGAAAACTTTGATCTAGCAAATATTACTATCTCATTCTCTTTTCAATACACTCCATGCAAATCACATCATTTTTTAAGACAGTCCATTTACCGCTATGTGGTGAGATGACAAATAACCAAGCAATTACAAGGTAATAAAGAACATGGAGTGCTCAGGACACAAAAAGGAGGCCCATGTAACCCAGACTTGAAGTATCAGAGGGCTTTCTCCAAGAGCTACCACCTAGGCTGAGACCTGAAAGACAAGCCTGAGTTAAGAAAACAAAAGTGAGGGTAAGGAGTAAACTAGGAAAGGTATTCCAGACACATACAAGCTTCTGTACTCAGGCACAGATTTAAGGAACTCTGACCACTTCAGGGAGAAATACAAGGAACTTAGAAGTACCACACTGACAGCCAAGTGTCAACAGGGATCCAAATCATGAGAATCCTGAAAGCCAAGTGAAGTTCAAAAGTTTCAATAAAAAAAAAAAAGGAAGTTCAGAAGGCCATGAAACGTCACAAAGCTCAAATGTGTTAGATTACTGTAGCTACAGTGAAAAAAAATGACTGGAAGACTGAAAGCAGGGATGACCTGTTATGAGGCTCATGCAACAACCCAGGTGAGAAAGGAAACTAACACATGGAATAGTATGGCAGCAGTGAGGATAGGGAAAAGGAACAGATTCATGAGATATTAAAGAGAAAAAATCCAATGGGGCTGAGTAATCATTCCGAATATGAAAGAAAAAAGAGCAAAAGGAATAGGCCAGGTTTCTATTAAGTTATTATTAGCAATATACACTATATACTGATTTCTTACCACACACATGCACTATCTCATTTAATCTTCCCCTACAGATACAGAAAACAAGCAGAGTTTGCTCCAGTTTTTTGGTTTGGGGATGCTAAGGTTATTAGCAACTACAGTTTTGGATATGCGGAGTTTGAGGTACCTATAGGAACATCCAAATGGACATGTCATGAAGACAGATGATATATGAGTCTAGTTACCAGAAAATAGCTTTCAGTTGCAGACTAGAGAACTATCAGCATGCAGACGGTAACTGGGGAAATTCTTTTTTTTTTTTTTTTTTTTGAGACAGAGTCTTGCTCTGTCACTCAGGCTGGAGTGCAGTGGGACGATCTCGGCTCACTGCAATCTCTGCCTCACAGATTCAAGCAATTCTTCTGCCTTAGCCTCCAGAGTAGCTGGGACTACAGGAACCTGCCACCATGCCCAGCTAATTTTTGTATTTTTAGTAGAGATGGGGTTTCTCTATGTTGGCCAGGCTGGTCTCAAACTCCTGACCTCAAGTGATCTTCCACCTCAGTCTCCCAAAGTGCTGGGATTACAGTCGTCAGCCACAGTGCCCAGCCTATCAAACTTTACACTAAAATTAATTCTAATAAAGAGCTCATTTTAGAAATATTGGGGAAAAACTGATTATCACATCTATAGAACAAGGCAATTTCTCAGTATGGAAGTATGAAGCAATGACAAAGGAAAAGGATGATAAATTCACATATGCTTTTTTTTTAAACTTTTTGTTTTATTTGATCATTTTATTTTAAAAAAAATATTTTAGAGACAGGCGCAGGGGCTCACGCCTTTAATCCCAGCACTTTGGGAGGCCAAGGCAGGGAGATCACCTAAGGTCGGGAATTCAAGACCAGCCTAAGCAACATGAAGAAACCCCATCTTTACTAAAAATACAAAATTAGGCTGGGCATGGCGGCTCACGCCTGTAATCCAAGCACTTTGGAGGCCAAGGTGGGCAGATCACCTGAGGTTGGGAGTTCAAGACCAGCCTGACCAAATTGGTGAAACCCCGTTTTAAAAAAAAGGAAAAAAAGAGAAAAAAAAATACAAAATTAGCAGGGCATGATGGCACATGCCTGTAATTCCAGCTACGTGGGAGGCTGAGGCAGGAGAATTGCTTGAACCTGGGAGGCAAGGTTGCAGTGAGCCCAGATCGTGCCATTGCACTCCAGCCTGGGGAACAAGAGCGAAACATCGTCTCAAAAAAAAAAATAAAATTAGCTGAGCATGGTGGCTGGCGCCTGTAATCCTAGCTACTCGGGAGGCCAAGACAAGAGAATCACTTGAACCCACGAGGCGGAAGTTGCCGTGAGCAGAGATCTCGCCACTGCACTCCAGCCTGGGCAACAAGAGCAAAACTCCATCTCAAAAAATAAATAAACAGGCTAGGTGCAGTGGCTCAAGCCTGTAATCCCAGCACTTTAGGAGGCTGAAGCAGGCAGATCACCTGAGGTTAGGAGTTCAAGACCAGCCCAGCCAACATGGCGAAACCCTGTGTCTACTAAAAATACAAAAATTAGCCGGATGCAGTGGCACACATCTATAAGCCCAACTAAAGAGGAGGCTGAGGCAGGAGAATCACTTGAACCCCAGAGGTGGAGGCTGCAGTGAGCCAGGATCATGCCATTGCACTCCAGACTGGACAACAAGAGTGAGACTCCATCTCTAAATAAATAAATTAAATTAAAAATAAAAATACAAACATTAGCCGAGCTTAGTGGTGGGCACCTGTAATCCCAGCTAGTCAGAGGCTGAGGCAGGAGAATCACTTGAACCCAAGAGACAGAGGTTGCAGTGAGCCGAGATGATGCCACCACACTCCAGCCTTGGTGACAGTGATACTCCATCTCAAAAAAATAATTTAATAATAAAGACACTAATAACCATATATCTGGGGCTTGCATAAAGTTTTAAGAGAACAGTCAGCTGAGCACAGTGGCTCACATCTGTAATTCTAGCGCTTTAGGAGGCTGAGATGGGAGGATCGCTTGAGCCCAGAAGTCCGAGACCAGCCTGGGCAATATGGCAACAACACCCTGTCTCAATTTAAATTTAAAAAAAAAAAAGAAGAAAAACAGTCAACAGATGATCAAAGGATATGGTCACACAATCCACATCTAGAGAAAAAGGCCAGGCATGGTGGCTCAGGCCCGTATTCCCAGCAACTTGGGAGGCTGAGCTGAGAGGACTGCTTGAGCCCACAAGTTTAAGACCAGCCTAGGCAACACAGCAAGACCCTGACTCCACAGAAAAAAAAATTTTAAATGAGCCAGGCATGGTGTTATATGCTATACTCTCAGCTACTCAAGAGGCTGTTGCAGGAAGATCCCTTGAGCCCAGGAATTCAAGGCTACAGTGAGCTATAATCGTGCCACTGTACTCCAGCCTGGGTGACAGAGGGAGACACTGTCTCCAAAAAAAATTTTTTAATCTAGCTGCTTAGCCACATAAATTTATTAAAGGCTCTTTGAATCTTTGAATTTTTAAAGTATGTGAGCTCAAACAGAATTGACTAACCGGGCCGGGAACAGTGGCTCACGCCTGTAATCCCAGCATCTTGGGAGGCCAAGGTAGATCACCCGAGGTCAGAAGTTCATGACCAGCTGGCCAACATGGCAAAACCCTGTCACTACAAAAATACAACAACTAGCCAGGCATGACGGTGTATGCCTGTAATCCCAGCTTCTCGGGAGGGTGAGGTGGAAGAATCTCTTGAAACCGGGAAGCAGAGGTTGCAGTGAACCAAGATCGCACCATTGCACTCCAGCCTGGGCAACAGAGCAAGACTCCATCTCAAAAAAGAAAAAAACAAATTAACCACAATCTAGATGTATAGTTCTAATAAAATAATTTCTGGGCCAGGCACAGTGGCTTACACCTATAATCCCACTTTGGGAGGCCAAGGCGGGCAGATCACAAGGTCAGACGTTCGAGACCAGTCAGGCCAACACAGCAAAACACTGTCTCTACTAAAAATAAAAAAACATTAGCCAGGTGTGGTGGTGTGTGCCTGTAATCCCAGCTACTTGGGAGGCGGAGGTTTCAGTGAGCCGAGATTGCACCATCGCACTCCAGCCCAGGCAACTATTCAAGACTCCACCTCAGAAAAAAAAAATTCTGGAGGGCAATGCTGAGATTCAAGCTCTCGGCTAAGAATGTAAAATACTCTTCCCAAGGCATGGGCACAGTGGCTCACGCCTGTAATCTCAGCACCTTGGGAGGCCGAGGCAGGAGGATTGCTTGAGCCCAGGAGTTCAAGAGCAGCCTGAGCAATATAGTGAGACTCTGTCTCTCGAAAAAAAAAAAAAAAAGAAGAAGGTTTTGGGTCACAAAGATCTAGGTTTGACTGAAACCTACCTGATACATTCATACACTTCCACACCCACACACTAGTTGGGTAACTTTCAGCAAGTTTCTTAATATTTCTCAGTCTGTCTCCTCCTCTGTAAGAACAGTGCAAATCTCAGAGTTGTAAGAATTAAATACAATTGTATATGCAAAGTGCTTACAACAGTGCCTGGTGTGTATGTGTGTATATATACATGTATACCACTTCATTACTATGACGATGAAGGCAATGAGGTTGATAATGATATATGGCTTGATGTATGCTTACTCGTTATCAGGCAAGGTAGGTATCAAAAAAGTGTTCAATCTTGGGCCAGGCAGGGTGGATCAGCCTGTAACTCTAGCATTTTGGGAGGCCAAGGCAGGCAGATCACTTGAGACCAGGAGTTACAGACCCACCTCACCAACATGGCAAAAACCCATACCTACTAAAAATACAAAAGTTAGGTGGGTGTGGTGCTGGGCATCTGGAATCCCAGCTACAACAGAGGCTGAGAATCACCTGAACCCAGGAGGCAGACATTGCAGTGAAACAAGATAGCGCCACTGCACTCCAGCCTGGGCAACAGAGGAGGCTCTGTCTCAAAATAAATAAATAAATAAAATAAAAATGCTCAATCTCTTCTTAAATTCCTAACATTAACTACTTCTAAAGGCATTTAATAGACAACTGATTCTTCCGAAGATTTACAATATGATCTTGCATATAAAAAGCTGAAAGGAGGCCAGGCCCTCAGTGGCTCACACCTGTAATCCCAGCACTTTGGAAGGCTGAGGCGGGTGAATCACCTGAGATCAGGAGTTTGAGACCAGCCTGGCCAACAGGGCAAAACCCCGTCTCTACTAACAATATAAAAATTAGCTGAGCATGGTGGTGGGCACCTGTAATCCCAGCTACTTGGGAGCTGAGACAGAACTGCTTGAACCCAGAAGGCGGAGGCTGCAGTGAGCCGAGATCGCACCATTGCATTCCAGCCTGGGCGACAAGAGAAAAACTCTGTCTCCCCACCCCCCCAAAAAAAAAAAGAGCTGGAAGGAAAGCGAAGAAGTATCTATTTTCTGAAATTCATTGATTAATAGATGGTTGCTGCTTTGCATGTCAAAAGACATGCATAATCATGGCTAATCATGAAGAAAAGGGAGATTTTAAAAGGAAAATAATCGGCTTTCTGAAACATGGAATGGCCTGGAGGGTACAGTGGCCACTCCTGTAATCCCAGAACTTTGGGAGGCCAAGGCAGGCAACATCGCTTGAGCTCAGGAGTTTGAGACCAGCCTGAGCAACACGGTGAAACCCCCTCTCTACAAAAAATACAAAAATTAGCCGGGCGTCCCAGCTACTCTAGGGAATGAGGTAGGAGGATAGCTTGAACCCGGGAGGCAGATGTGGCAGTGAGCCTAGATAGTACCACTGCACTCCAGCCTTGGTGATATGGCCAGACGTTGTCTCAAAAAAAGATAATAATAAATGCAACTATGTAACAGTATTTAGATCTAAAATAATTTTTTTTAAGCATGCAACTACAGTGATAATATCTAGCCTCTACCATGTACAAGATACTATGCCTACTTTAATATACTTTAATGAAGGAAAAAATATGTCTCCACCATAACTTAAGCCCATTTTTTCTATGAAGTACTGTACTTCTATATCCCCTTCAAACTAACTAAAGTCAACAGGTACACAAACTGGCATTCCTACGTACTGCGTGCTGATTTGTACTGCTTTATTCTTTATTGTTTTACAGGTTAGTCTTTTTTCATTAACTAAATTGTAGCCTCCTTACAAAAGAGCAGCCATTTATTTCCTCTTCTTCCCGCTATGTCCACCCCTCCAGCCTCTCACTCCAAACCACCCCCCTCCCCCCCGGCACGGCACTTAAATAATAAAGGTCCCCTGGCAGCAAAACTCAAAACTGTTGATTTAATTTCTGACCTTCAGTAATAAACAATGTTAGAAAGGAAGATCGAACCACGTTTATCAAAACACAGAACGCACGATGTTTACATTTCCTAAAGCGAGTAAGAAGTCTTACAGTTAAAATTAAAGGAGAGTTAAAATGAGTTACAAAAGACAGCTAGTGTTTCAAAGAAAAACACTGGAATAAAAACGGAGTGAAAAGGCTGATGTTGGGATTAAAAGAAAATTTTTTTTAATACAGCTGCAAATCAGTCATTGTTTTCTGAGAGGCTAGGTTCATCTCCAGGATTTTCTTCTAGGAGCTCAACCAATCGCCACCTTTATTGAGTTAACCAGTCTCCAGGCAAGCAGCCCTTGCTGATTGGCTCAAAGATGTCGAGTAGAAAAAGCAGCCAATCCTGCCTTCAAGCCAGAACTGTGCTATGGAGACATTACAACCACTGCATGGCGAGAATGTGTACAAACCAGTACGTGCCGCTAATATCAGATCCTAGTTCCAAAGATTGCCGCCGAAAGGAAGAAGAGCCTTTGAAGCCAACACTGACACTGACCTGTCATCTCCATTCCATTACTCTAGCTCTCTTTCTGAGGGGAAAAAAAGTATTTTAACCAAAAGCGCATGAGGGATAAACTGTGCCCCCGCTAAAATGACTCACTCTATTGAGGATGAATTTCCAAACGGACGGCTCGGAGAGGGTCCCGATGAGAGCGGGGCTCTAGAAGGGTCCCAGTGAGGGTCAAAGTTGCGGACAGGACAGGGGAGGCGGGACGAGGGTCAAAGACACACCAATGCCAGGGAGGGGAAGGTCTCCCCGCAGTCTCCAAAATCTGAACCTGTGAGTGGCGGTGTGTCTGGACTTCAAGGGAGTAAATAAACGGCTCTGCTAGGACTACGTGCCCAGGAAGGTGGCCCGAAGTTCCCAGAAGGCTCCGCCTGGGAAACACCGAAGGCGCCTGGAGGCGCGCAAGGTCAGGTACCGGCGGGAACAGATCCGAAAGGAACCTCGGGGGGCGAGAGGGGTGTGTCTGGGGCCTGGAGGCCCGCCAGGCACTCGGAGGCCGAGGAAGCGACCGCGGCCCCCGCCTTCGCCCTGCCTCGGGCTGCGCGCCAGGGCCCGCCTCTCGCCGACGCCTCACTTCCCTTCCGTCCGGGCGGCCGGGCCCGCGGGTCGGACCGGAGGCGACCCGCACCGAGCCCCACGTTCAGGGCTTGGGGATTCGCTCGCCGCGCCGCCCGCCGCTACCTCAGGCCCTCTGCTTCGGCTCGGCGCCCCGGGACCCCTTCCCTCCAGCGCCCTCACCTCGGACCCGCTGCCCTGCCTCCCACCCGCCGCCTTTACCTGCTCCTGCAGCGGGCCGAGGGCGTCGAAGCCGGGGCCGCGTCGTCGAGCGCACAACGAGGCGCCGCAGGTCCGCAACCCTTTCCCGCCGGCGCCACTGTGCTCTCCGGCGCCGCGCAGGGCTAGCGAGCAGCTGCGGCCGCGGGGGGAGATGCGGCGAGCGCGCCCGGCGAGGAGACACTGCCGCTCTCCGTCCGGCCGGGGAAGAGCAGCCGCGCAGGAGCCCGCCGCGAGAGGGCGGGTGGGCGGCCGGGTGGGGAGGGGTCTCGAGGCGCCAGCAATGGCTGCCACGTCGCCCAGGTGGATCGCCGCCCCTCCCTCCCGAGCCCGCCGGCTGTTCGCCACGACCTCTGCTTAGTCCCCTAGCCCCGCCTCGGTGCGGCGGCCCGGGGGACCTGAGCCCGCGGGCGCTCTCACCTCTCCCGCTCCCTCAGGAGAGCAAGTCCTGCCCGGCCGGTTCGGCGGCTTCCGGCCGCCCACCCCCAGGGCTCGCGCGAGAGCTGACTGTGGGTCCCACTTTTCCTGTCAGGGGGTCCCTGGAAGAGCAAGCCCCTGTTCGTGTGTCGGGTTCTCCGGGGAGGGAAGGTGGGAGCTGTTTCACGCTGGGGAACATTGCAACAAGAGGCCCGGAATTTTTGCTAAAATAAGCGGTAAACCACAGCTGTCTGTAGCCCTCGGCACTCTCCCGAGCCCCCCAAAATAAACACAAGGTGGGCCTCTCGGGGCGAGGGGAGGGAGGAAAGCAGAGCTGGGACGGGCCCTGCCGCGCGCGGGGTCCGGGCTGCAAGTTGGGAGGAACGATGCGGCTAGCGAGCGGCCTCGGCATTGCCTGAAGGGCTGTGGACGCCTCGGGCAGGGCCGGGCTGCGGCAGGCACGGGAACTCGCCTCCCCGCGCGCGGCCCTCCCGCGGGGTCTTCCGGGAGCGCCGCGGCCTCTGCGCGGCTGCGTTGGAGCCCAACGGGGAGACAAAGGGGCTGGCGGCGGCCACGGGGCGGAGGGAGGCCGCCCAACGCTAGCCGAGAGCGGGCCGTGGTTCTCACTTTTCTTGGCGCTGCCAGCGTGCAGTCTGAGCTCGGGGGCGGAAGCTCAAAAATGTGTGCGCCTTTGCCGGTGGTTTGCCCCCAGATCGAGCTTGAGTTTTCGGGTGCCAAGGAAAAGCAAAGACGTACTCTTCACACTTGCGACCTCTGTAGTATGAGTCCGTCCCCCAACCCTGCACCATTTTTTTTTTTCTCTGGACTGTGCTTTCCCTGGTTTATTTGTTCTGGGTTCTGATGTGAAATGTTCAGTGTTTTCAGGATTCGCAAATTTTCCACCTGTGCTTGCTGAGTGGGATACGCAAATTTTTCACCTGTGCTTGCTGAGTGGTGCTGGTGAGGGGGGTGGTGGTACCTGTTTTTTTCCTTCCTCTGTCCCCTTCCCTTTGCAATTACTTTTCATTCCGCTTTCAGTGGGTTTTTTTCCAGAATAGAGAAAGGAAATAACCTCATGACAAAGTGTCCCTTTGCATCGAAGAGACATTGTTGGTGGTTATGGCAGTTGCTTTAAACAGAGTGTAAATTTGGGGCAAGTGGTTTTTGTCGTTCAGATCTAACTGGAACATTTATTCACAATAAGAACATTCTAGTGGTTTTTCAAGAAACTAGTAATATATAAGGAGAGACCTCAAGATGGTACATTTTCTGATGAAACCATCCACATAGAAAAATACATAGGGGAATTTTTTCATTTTCTATGAATCTTGTATTTATAGAGGTCTTGAGTCCCAATGTTAAGAAATCGCTGACTTCATCTTGATCTTTAAAAAAAAACACTATACAAAAAACCGTTAATGCTTTTAAAAATTTCAAAAACAAAAAATTGTAATAACCCAGAATCTCAAAAGATAAATAGCTGTTGCTGAGAACCTAACATTAACTCTGCCTCTAAACAGCCATTATAAGAGACTAAAAACTGTAATATATGCCACTTTAGAAATTAAAGAACCCTAGTAATTATCAACTTCAAAGAAGTCTAGGAAATTAATACGTTGTTTTTGAAATATGTTCACCATGATAATAAAAACCGGCATTTAAATTATTTTCCTTTGAACATCTGTTAAGGATTCATCATATCTTAAGTCAGAACAATGAGAAATAAATTCTTCTCAACGTTGGAAAATATATTTTAAGCCACAAAGACAACACCCAAGCTGAAAGTTTTTAAAGTTTGCTTACTATGGCAATAAGAACATCAATACCATAAAGTTCTGAAAGTGAGATTCAAATGAAGAACAAAGCAATCTTCACTCAACATTCACAGTGCCAGCCTTTGGCTGTGAATATTTATAAAGATTTCCTCCTTTCTTATTGGTTCAAATTCTAAACCAATGGGAAAAGTACAACACATCTTTTAAAGAGTGAAGCATCAATCAGCATTAGATTAGTACCTGAGATAAAGGTATTTTTTATCATGCTCATTCTCATTGGAGATCATGCCTCTAAATTTTTTTTTTTTAGTGACAGTCTCTCTCTTGCCCAGGCTGGAGTGCAGTGGCACGACTCAGCTCACTTCAACTTACACCTCCCAGGTTCAAGCAATTCTTGTGCCTCAGCCTCCCAAATAGCTGGGATTGCAGGCCCCTGCCACCACACCCGGCTAATTTTTGTATTCTTAGTAGAAGCGGGGTTTCTCCATGTTGGTCAGTCTGGTCTTGAACTCCCGACCTCAGGTGATGCTTCTGCCTTGTCCTCCCAAAGTGCTGGGATTACAGGTGTGATCCACCCCGCCCAGCTGAGTCTCTTTAAATTGAAAAGGAGACATTTAAGAATTAGGGCTGGGCTCCATGGTTCATGCCTTTAATCCTAGAACTTTGGAAGGCTGAGGCTGGCAGATCACCTGAGGTCAGGAGTTCAAGACCAGACTGACCAACATGGAGAAATCCCATCTCTACTTAAAATACAAAACTTAACTGGGTGTGGTGGGGCACCCCTGTAATCCCACCTATTTGGTTGGTTTTTTTTTTTTAATTTTTTAATAAGACGGGGTTTCACCATGTTGGTCAGGCTGGTCTTGAACTCCCGATCTCAGGTTATCCGCCCGCCTTAGCCTCCAAAGTGCTTGGATTACAGGCGTGAGCCACCACGCCCAGCCATTCCCACCTGTTTGGGAGGCTGAGGCAGGAGAATTCCTTGATCCCAGGAGGCGGAGGTTGCAGTGAGTGGAGATCGTGCCATTGCACTCCAGCCTGGGCTACAAGAGTGAAACTCCATCTCAAAAAAAAAAAGAATTATTGACTGTCTTGTGGGTGCCACTCCTGCTCACAGTCTCCTCTCTTCAGTCTTCCAATTGGTTTTATTACAATTGATCATGTTAGAATTATGTGACAATATTGAATTCTCTAAAGTGCCAGACAAATCTGAAGAATGGTAAAATGCCTACTACTTAATACTTTAAAGTGAATCCTGGCATTTTACATTAAAGACTGACCTTTAAGGAAAGACTAAAGTTTATTTTTTGGAAAATGTCTTGTATTTTTGTAAAAAAGAAAATTGCCAAGTTGTCAAAAGTAAACCTTTTAGGTTTACCTAAGGCCACCTTTGGTCTATTTAACAGCTAAATTCTAAACATGATTGTCTATGTTTATGTTTAGAACATAAGTATGATTTCCTTCCAACCAAAAGTACTAATAATCTATGCCACCTTTGTATTCCTATACTTTGATTATGACTTGAAGCAGTCTGCTTAATTATTCACGTGTTTATAATCTCCCTTACTAGGTAATCAGTTCCTTGAAGTTTCCCATTCAGCCTTGTATTCCTCGTTGCCAAATTCTCAGCCTTTTACAGTATAAACATTCCATGGATGTTTACTGAAAGAATAAGCGAGCATCACTCTATGACAAAACATATGGCAAATCAAGAAAATCAGTGTCATGATTTTTTCCTCTTCTATACAATAACTGATACATTGTTTTCATTCCAAACTAAGAATATTATTGTTAGGCCCGGCCTAGTGGCTCACACCTGTAACCCAAGCACTTTGGGAGGGCGTGGTGGCACATGCCTGTAATCCTAGCTACTCCGGAAGCTGAGGCAGAGAATCGCTTGAACCTGGGAGGTGGATGGAGGTTGCAGTGAGCCCAGATCGATTGCGCCATTGCACTCCAGCCTGGGCAATGAACGAAACTCCGTATCAAAAAAAAAAAAAAAAAAAAAAAAAAAAAGAATGGTATTGTTGGCCGGGTGCGGTGACTCACACCTGTAATGCCAACACTTTGGGAGGCTGAGGCAGGCAGATCATGAGGTCAGGAGGTCGAGACCAGCCCTGCCAACATGGTGAAACTCTGTCTCCACTAAAAATACAAAAATTAGCCAGGTGTGGTGGTGCGTGCCTGTAGTCCCAGCTTCTCAGAAGCCTGAGACAGGAGAATGGCTTGAACCCAACAGGCGGAGGTTGCTGTGAGCCAAGATCCACCATTGCAATCCAGCCTAGGTAACAAAGTAAGACTCCATCTCAAAAAAAAAAAAAAAACAGTATTGTTGCAAGATGTAATTTTCTTAGTGCAATTATTTATCTATAAAAGGCACCATCCTGGACAACATGGGGAAGCTCCATCTCCACAACAAATAAAAAATTTAGTCAGGTGTGGTGGTGTGGACCTACAGTCACAGCTACTTGGGAGGCTGAGGTGGGAGGATCTGGTGAGTCGAGATTGCACCAGTGCACTCCAGCCTGGGCAACAGAGGGAGACACTGTCTCCAAGAAGAAGGAAAAGAAAAAATGTATATATAACTTCTAAGAATAAAAAACAATGGCATTCCAGTCTGAATGAAAACTTTATGAAAAATCAAATCTGATTGTGTCTCTCCTCACAAATTTCACAGCTCCTCTAATTTCTACCAGCTTTTCTCAATAGGGATAAATAGTTCATATTGCTTTGAAACTGGAAGGCTTCTCATTGCACTCTGTGCTTTTTCTTTGAATAAATTCTCAGAGCTTTTAATATGCCAATGTGCCTATGAACTCTAAGAAAGGGATATAGTATAGTAAATAGTTCCAAACTTACTTGACCACAAATCCTCAGTTCATAGAGAGTATCCCATGACATATGATTTTATATCACATTTTGGAGGAAGTACTTGTCTACATGTTTGAAGATAAAATCCAAACCCCCTCACCTTCTGCTTCCAAATGCTGCCACTCTTGCAGAAATGACCTCAAATAACCATGAAATGTAGGTCTCCTGAGAAATGTGCTTGAGAAATTGACCTTTGTTTTACCCAATTTCTCTGTAAGTGAATGGGCAGGCATGAGGCAGAATCTCCAAACTTGACAAGAAAGGGTGGAGATGGGATTGGCAAAGACAGTATTAGAAAAAAAAAATCTAGATAATGCCAAAGTTAGCTTCCTCATTACCGGGATAATCCTCCTTCTTTGAGTATGATACCAACAACAATTCTGTGTCATTGTGAGAAACTTTACAGGAAGCCATACCTCTGTAAGCGTGTTGTGGGAGCTCCAGCTTTATGTAACTACACTTTTTTTTTTTTTTTTTTTGAGCCGTAGTCTTGCTCTGTAGCCCAGGCTGGAGTGCAATGGCAAGATGTCAGCTCACTGCAACGTCCACCTCCCAGGTTCAAGCGATTCACCTGCCTCAGCCTCCTAAGCAGCTGGATTACAGGCGCCCGCCACTAAGCCTGGCTAATTTTTGTATTTTTAGTAGAGAAGGGGTTTCACCATGTTAGTCAGGCTGGTCTCAAACTCCTTACCACAGGTGATCCGCCTCAGCCTCCCAAAATGCTGGGATTATAGGCTTAAGCCACCACTCCCAGCCGCGTTTTCATATCACTTGCCAATAAGCAAACTAGATCCTGTAACCATCCCTGCTAACATCTTTCTGTCAGTTATATTACTCCTCTATTTGAGACAATCATATACCTCACAATACATCCTTTCCAGTGATGTTGAACCATTGGCTAACCTAGTCACTCACTTTCATTTGTGTTTTACAGCCCAACCCAAATGCCTTTTTATCCTGTAAGGTTTTTCCAGATGCCCCAAATAGAACAGGTTCTTTTTTTGAGATTCACCCAGGCTGGAGGGCAATGGCATGATCTCAGCTCACTGCAACTTCTGCCTCCCAGGTTCAAGCAATTCTTCCTCAGCCTCCTAAGTAGCTGGCATTACAGGTATGTGCCACCATACCTGGCTAATTTTTTTGTATTTTCGTGGAGACGGGGTTTCATCATGTTAGCCAGGCTGGGCTCGAACTCCTGGGCTCAAAGGATCCTCCCACATTGACCATAGAACAATTTCTTATATGCCCACAGCAATGTATATATACCTCTCTAAACTGCAATGGTGATTATTTGTTGGTCTCTATCTTTGCTAAAACTGTGAACTCTCTTCCCCTAGACAAACTATGTAGCCACAGTAACTAGAAAACATTCCTGTAAACATTGAAATGTACTAAACTGGCCAGGCGCGGTGGCTCACGCCTGTAATCCCAGCACTTTCAGAGGCCGAGGCGGGTGGATCACAAGGTCAAGATATCGAGACCATCCTGGCCAACATAGTGAAACCCCGTTTCTACTAAAAATACAAAAAATTGCCGGGCGCAGTGGCTCACGCCTGTAATCCAAGCACTTTGGAGGCCAAAGTGGGCAGATCACCCGGGGAGTTCAAGAACAGCCTGACCAATATGGTGAAACCCCGTCTTTAAAATAAATAAATAAATAAAAATAATAAAAATAAAAATAAATTAGCCGGTGTGGTGGCACACACCTGTGATCCCAGCTATCACAGGAGGCTGACGTGGAAGAATCCCCGGAATCCAAGAGGCGGAGGTTGCAGTGAGCTGAGATTGCGCCACTGCACTCCAGCCTGGCGACAGAGCAAGTCTTCGTCTCAAAAAGAAAAAGAAATGTACTAAACTTTTACAGTACCTTCCTACCTTACAATTTCCCAGTCATTTGTACCCCTCTCCCCAAATTCTACAGGACCAGACTCCAGGGTTTTGAAAGATCGCTTTACTCCCTTCACCACAGTTAATTAACCAAGAGTGGGTGTTTTTTTGTTGTTGTTGTTGTTTCTTTTCTTTTCTTTTCTTTTCTTTTTTTTTTTTTTTTTGAGACAGAGTCTTGCTCTGTTGCCAGGCGCCAGGCTGGAGTGCAGTGGCGCAATCTCGGCTCACTGCAACCTCCGCCTCCCGGGTTCAAGCAATTCTCCTGCCTCAGCCTCGCGAGTAGCTGGGACCACAGGTGCGCGCCACCATGCCCAGCTAATTTTTGTATTTTTTAGTAGAGACAGGATTTTCACCAAGTTCTCGATCTCTTGACCTCGTGATCCGCCCGCCTGGGCCTCCCAAAGTGCTGGGATTACAGGCGTGAGCCACCGTGCCCCGCCCAAGAGTGGGTGTTTTAATCCAATTAGTCTCTTCCTGGGAAATTTTAGAATTGGGACAAAGACCATTAGTAAAATCAAAATACAAATAACAAGAAAATGCAATTCACATCAGAGACAAAGGGCTGATTTCTCTAATTTACAAACATGTAGAAATCAGTAAGGAAAAGACTAACAACCCAGTGTTTTAAAAATGTACATATTATTTTAAAAATTCACAGAATAAGAAATACGAATTACTCTTAAGCATAGTTTTAAATTACATATGTGCAGCATTGTTTGTAACATAGCAAAAGATGGGGAAAAACCTAAATGCCCTCCAACAGGGAACTGGTTAAAAGCGGTATGTTACACAAAAACAGCAGAATGCCACAATAGAAAAGAATGATGGCACTCTCTAAATGTTCAGACTGCACCATCTCCAGGATACAGTGCTCAGTGAAAAATGTGTGTATGGTATGCTGCCATTAGTGTAAAAAAATGGAGAGAGGAGAAAAAAATAGATATAGATAGATAGATAGATATGATGATGGATGGATTTTTTTTTTCCTTTTTTTGTTTTTTGTTGGATGGATGGATTTCATCACATATACATAGAATATCTCTGGAAGAAGATAGAACAAACTACTTCATTAATTGCTTTTGAGAAAGCAAACAGTGGCTAGAGGATAGAGGATGAAAAGACTTTTCACTATACCAATTTTATATATTTATTTATTTTCCTAGACAGGATCTTGCTCTGTTGCCCAGACTGGAGTGCAGTGGCACAGTGACAGCTCACTGCAGCCTGGCTTCCAGGACCCAAGCAATCCTCTGGCCTTGGCCTCCCCAGTAGCTGGGACTGCAAACGCACACCACCATGTCGGGCTAATGTACCAATTTTTTTTTTTTGAGACAGAGTCTCGCTTTGTCACCCAGGCTAGAGTGCAATGGCACATCTCTGCTCACTGCAACCTCCACCTCCCCAGTTCAAGTGATTCTCCTGCCTCAGCCTCCCAAGTAGCTGGGATTAAGCCATGTTGGCCAGGCTGGTCTTGAACTCCTGACCTAAGGTGATCTGCCTGCTTCAGCCTCCCAAAGTGCTGGGATTACAGGCATGAGCCACGGCACTAGGCCCCAATTTTTTTTTTTTAAGTTTTAAAATTTGAGACAGAGTCTTACTTTGTCACCTAGGCTAGAGTGCAGTAGCGCAGTCTTGTCTCACTGCAGCCTCCACCTCCCAGGTTCAAGTGATTCTCCTGCCTCAGTCTCCTGAGTTAGCTGAGTTTACAGGTGCGCACCACCATGCCTAGCTAATTTTGGTATTTTTAGTAGAGACAGAGTTACACCATGTTGGCCAGGCTGGTCTTGAACTCCTGACCTCAGATGATCTGCCTGCCTCGGCCTCCCAAAGTGCTGGGATTACAGGTATGAGCCACTACGCCCAGCCTAATGTACCAATTTTAAATCAAAAGGATCTCTTTGTACTGGGCACATGGTTCATGCCTATAATCCCGGTGCTTTGAAAGGCAGAAGCAGGAGGATCAATTTAGGCCAGGAGTTCAAGACCAGCCTGGTCAACATAGCAAGCTCTTACCTCTAAAAAAAATAAATAACAATAATAATTTTTTTTTTTTTTTTTTTTTTTGGTGACAGACTCTTGCTCTGTCTCCCAGGCTGGAGTGCAGTGGCACGATCTTGGCTCACTTTTAACATTTGCCTCCTGTGTTCAAATGATTCTTCTGCCTCAGCCTTCCGAGCAGCTGGAATTACAAGCACACACCACCACGCCCAGCTAATTTGGGTATTTTTAGTAGAGATAGGGTTTCACCATATTGACCAGGCTGGTCTCGAACTCCTGACCGCAAGTGATCCGCCTGCCTCGGCCTCCCAAAGTGCTGGGATTACAAGCATGAGCCACCATGCCCTCCCTCAAAAAAAATTTTAATTAGCTGGGCATAGTGGTGGGTGCCTATAGTCCCAGCTACTTAGGAGGCTAAGGTGAGAGGATGGCTTGAGCTATCATTGCTTCACTGCACTCCAGCCTGGCCAACAGGGCAAGACCCCGTCTCTTAAAAAAAAAATCTATTTGCTGTGTAAAAATAAATAGCATTTAAGTAAAAATATAAAAGATGTGGGATTCTCAGTTTCTTTGCGCTGCTGAGTTTGTATGAGATTACCTCAGGAGTTAGAGGCAGCTATATTCTACGTTGCGCCAGGGTAGCAGAGGAAGCTAGCTACTCTAGCGAGAAGAAACAAACAGAGAAGGGATATTGGAGAGGTGGAGAGAAAATAATGTCTGGGCTATCAACAACTTGTTTGTGGTCTTTCTTGGGGCCAGCTACATCTCTCTCCTTGGTTTCTTCTAAACATCCCTATATTCTTACAATAATCTCTCCTTTTTTGGCCTAAGCTAACTTGAGTTGTTTCTTGATAGTTACATTCAAAGAAATCTATTATAGCAGGTTTTCTTTCTTGTTTTTGTTTGTGACAGGGTCTCGCTCTGTCGCAAACAGAGTGCAGTGGCGTGATCTCGGCTCATTGCAACCTCCCCTTCCTGGGTCAAGCAATTCTCCTGCCTCAGCCTCCTAAGATGGGGTTTCACCATGTTGGCTAGACTGGTCTTGAACTCCTGGCCCCAACTGATCCCCATGCCTTGGCCTCCCAAAGTGCTGTGATTACAAGTGTGAGCCACCGTGCCTGACCTCATAAAAGGTTTTCTGTAAATGCTTGTTAAAAGGAAATGTAAAGTTCTTTGTAATGAAATTATTTAGGTTCTCAAAACTGGATTATACTTTTTAAAAAAAACCTCCCTGAGCTGAGGGAGGTCAGCCCCAGAGGTATTCTTAAAGACATTCACCCTAAGCTAAGGTGGTGTTTGCTTATAGAAAATATGAGCTGGGTCTGCGGCCAAGTAACACATTCCACCCACTAGACTTTCCTCTCAGTCCCTGCGTAAGAACTTAGACTTTTCAGTGTTTGATGATGGCCTGCCTGAAACGTAAATTCTGAATGTTGCTAATTTGGATGGAGTTTGAGGAGTGTGAGACATTTTTGTTTGGTTTGGTCTGGTTTGTATTTTGAAAGGAAAGGCATTAGGGCCAGGGCAAGAGCACCAATCCCAGGGTGAAGAGTCCTTGGCTGATAACTATTTTAGTACATTCAAATATGGGTTTCCATTCTGCCTAATTCTGCAAGACTCAGAAAAAAAAAATGTTTTCAAGTTCTAGGACTACTTAACCCCTTGAGGCTAATACCTTTCCAAAGACAAAGTCCATTTCTCTGTCAGTGTTTTCAACACTATAGATAGTACTGTCCTTTTACTATTTATTTATTATTAGTATTCTCAGTACTGAACAGACAGAAAGTACTTAGGAAAGTCCTCAAAGTCCCAGAATGATATTCATAAAGCAACTCCTAGAGTTAAATAGCCTGCAAATGAAGTTAAATACATTTAATATATTGTATATAAGCATGGTATCATAATGTACATTCCAAATATGGCAGAATGGCAGCAAAAAAAAAAAAAGCTGCATATGTGTTTGTGCTTTTTTTTTTTTTTTGAGGCAATGTCTGACTCTGTCACCCAGGCTGGAGTGCAGTGGCATGACAATAGCTTTCTGCAGCCTCGAACTCCCTGGGCTCAGGTGATCCTCCTACCTCAGCCTCCCAGTAGGTGGGATCACAGGTATATGCCACCATGTTCAGCTAATAATTATATTTTTTGTAGAAACAGGGTTTTGCCATGCTGCCTAGGCTGGTCTCAAACTCCTGAGCTCAAGCAATCTGCCTGCTGCAGCTTCCCAAAGTGTTGGGATTACAGACGTGAGCCACTGCATCCGGCCTATTTACATATTTTTTTATGTAAGATGAATGACAAAATTGTCTCTGATGTGAAATAAGTCAGAGTAATTGCATTATAAATACTAAGGTTAGAAAAGCGTAATTTATTTCTATCATTGAAATACCATTTAAAAATTAAATAAGGCCAGGTGTGGTGGCTGACGCCTGTAATCCCAGCACTTTTGGAGGCTGAGGTGGGTGGATCATTTGAGGTCAGGAGTTCGAGATCAGCCTGGCCAACATGGTGAAACCCCATCTTTAAAAAAAAAAAATTAAACAAAAAAAATTAAATAACATTATTTAAATACCAGGAACCAACCATACCATTCAAGCAGTATTTTTTTTCTTTTCTTTTCTTTTTTTTTTTTTAAAGACCGGGTTTCACATGTTGGCCAGGCTGATCTTGAACTCCTGACCTCATGATCCACCCGCCTCGGCCTCCCAAAGTGCTGGGATTATAGGTGTGATCCACTGGGCCCCACCTCAAGCAGTATTTCTTGAAAATTCATTAGGGATATTGTAAAAATTTAAGACATGGCCCCTGTCCTTAAGGAGTTTTGTTATAATTTATGTGAAACAAGACAGATACAAAGTATCATCACTTACTTTTACTAAGAGAAGTACTATGGTGAATCAGAAAATAATACAGGCTTTTTAACTTTAGGTATAGTTTTGTATTTTTAGTGCTGCCATCCCATTAATGTATGATCTCTGCAAAGATACTTAACTGCTCTCAGCCTCAATTTCTTTAATTCTAAAGTGGGGATAAGGATACTGATTTTTTTTCTCTTTTTTTTTTAGAAAGGATCTCACTCTTTTGCCCAGGCTGGAGTGCAGTGACATTATCTCACTTCACTGTGCCTCTCAAAGTCAAGCAATCATCCCACCTGAGCCTCCCAGGTAGCTGGGACTACAGACACGTGCCACCATCCCCGGCTAATTTTTGTAGTTTTGGTAGAGGTGGCGTTTTGCCATGTTGCTCAGGCCCATCTCAAACTCCTGAGCTCAAGTGATCCACCTGCCTCAGCCTCCCAAAATGCTGGGATTACAGGCGTGAGCCATTGTGCCCAGCCAGGACGCTAAATTTAAAGGACTAGTTTTCAGCCAGGCATGGTGGCATGGGCCTATAGTCCCAGCTACTCGGGAGACTGAGGCAGGAGAATTGCTTTAACCTGGGAGGCGGAGGTTGCAGTGAGCCGAGATGGCTCCACTCAACTCCAGCCTGGGTGACAGAGTGAGAGCCTGTCTCAAAAAAAGAAAAAAGAAAAAAAAGGACTGGTTTGGTTTTGTTTAGTTTTCTTTAGAGATGGGGGTCTCACTGTGTTGCCCAGGCTGGTCTATGAACTCCTGGGCTCAAGCGATCCTCCCCCATCAGCCTCCCAAAATGCTGGGATTACAGGCCTGAGACACTATGCCCGGCCAGGACAGTTTAAATAATTAAAGTGCAATGTGGATCCAGACACCTAAGTAAATGCTTGATATGTGTCAGATATTCAAAAAATAATAGTTTAGGGCTGGGCATGGTAGCTCATGCCTATAATCCCAGCACTTTGGAAGGCCGAGGTGGGCAGATCCCAAGGTCAGGACATCGAGACCATCCTGGCTAACACAGTGAAACTTCATCTCTACTAAAAATACAAAAAATTAGCTGGGCATGGTGGCATGCATGTGTAGTCCTAGCTACTCGGAAGGCTTAGGCTGGAGAATCGCATGAACCTGGGAGGCGGAGATTGCAGTGAGCCGAGATCACACCACTCAACGCACTCCAGCCTGAGTGACAAAGCGAGACTCCGTCTCAAAAAAAAAAAATAGTTTATTCCCCAACTGAATTGAAGGGATTGAATATTTTCTAACTCATTTCTTCTTATTGATAAATAATAGTTTTATTATTGGTGAATTTTAAAATTGAAGTTAGCCAGAACTTCAATCATTTTAACAACCAAAACTTTAATTTTCTCAAAACTAAAACTCAATTCCACACCGGGCCGGCCAGACACCTGTGCCCTCCTGTAGCCAGTCACCCGCCACCACCACCACCGGCACCCCCAGCTGCCAGCATGGTCGGGCCCAGACGTCGAGACAGCATCTGCCATCCAGATCTGCCGGATCATGCAGCCAAATGATGCCAACGTGGCTGGCAATGTCCACGAGGGAACCGTCCTGAAGATGTTCAAGGAGGCGGGTGCCATCATCAGCACCCAGCTGTGTGGCCGTGCTGGCTTGGGTTGGGCACACTGACTTCCTGTCGCCCAAGTACATCAGTGAGGTGGCCCATGTCAGCTCGGAGATCACCTACACCTCCAAGCACTCTGTGGATGTGCAGGTCAATGTGATATCCGAAAACATCCTCACAGGTGCCGAAAAGCTGGCCAATAAGGCCACCCTCTGGTATTTGCCCTTGTCGCTGAAGAACGTGGACAAGGTCCCTGAGGTGCCTCCTGTTGAGTATTCCCAGCGTCAGCAGGAGGAGGAGGGCTGGAAGCAGTAGGAAGCCCAGAAGCTAGAGTGCATGGAGGCCAAGTGGAAGAACGAGGACATCAGCCAGCCAGTCCTCAACACAGAGCTGTCAGCTACAGCTTGATCCACCTGGTGGGACCTTCAGACTGTACCTTGCACAGCTTCATGCATGGAGGCATGACCATGAAGCTCATTGACCAAGTCGCCAGGATTGTGGCTGCATGCCACTGCAAGACCAACATCGTCACAGCTTCTGTGAACACCATTAATTTTCACAAGATCAGAAAAGGCTGCGTCATCACCATCTCAGGATGCATGACCTTCACGAGCAATAAGTCCATGAAGATCAAGGTCTTGGTGGATGCTGACGCTGGTGTGGACAGCTCTTAAAAGCCCTACCAGGCCAGCAGTGCCTTCACCTATGTGTTGTTGAGCCAGGAGGGCAGGTTGCTGCTGTGCCCCAGCTCATGCCCAAGACCAAGGATGAGAAGGGCTTGGAGGAAGGCAAAGGGCAGTACCTGCAGATGCAGGTGAAGCAACAGGGCCACGTGGAGCCTCAGCCCTAGACGCTCTCCTCCTGTTGCTGGGGCCTTGAGAAGCCATGGCAACAGGCCAGTGTCCAGTCACTTAGAAGTTACCCCCTTGGCCAAAAACCCAATTCACATTGAGAGCTGGTGTTGTCTGAAGTTTTCTATCAGTGTTAACCTGTACTCTCTCCTACAAACCTACACACCAAAGCTTTATTTATATGATTCCAGCCTCAATGCTACACAGTGTTGTCCCGGGCTCTGGGAGGCATTCTGTGGAAACCCTTGGGAATGCTTCTAAGCACACTGCAAGGTATGGGAAGAACCCAGCACCACTAATAAAACTGCTGCTTGGCTGAAAAAAAAAAAAACTTGACTGGGCGTGGTGGCTCAAGCCTATAATCCCAGCACTTTGGGAGACTGAGGCAGGAGGATCACTTGAGGTCAGGAGTTCAAGACCAGCCTGGACAACATGGTGAAATCCCATCTCTACTAAAAACATGAAAATTAGCCGGGCACAGTGGCTCACGCCTGTAATCCGAGCACTATGGGAGGCCGAGTTGGGTGGATCACCTGAGGTCAGGAGTTCAAGACCAGCCTGGCCATCATGGTGAAACCCCATCTTTATTAAAAAAAAAAAATGAAAATTAACCAGGCGTGGTTGTGGGCGCCTATAATCCCAGCTACTTGGGAGGCTGAGGGAGGAGAATTGCTTGAACCTGGGAGGCGGAGGTTGCAGTGAGCTGAAATTGTGCTACTGCACTCAAGCCTGGGTAACAAGAGCAAAAAAAACTAAAACTCAAATATCCAGGATTTTAAATCAGGTAGATAAGGGGGAAAAAAACTAAGAATATACTGATTTACCTGAAAAATGTTATTTATAATCCCAACTTACTCTCCGAACATAATATCACATAACATTAGTGACTTTTTTTTTTTTTGAGACAGAGTTTTGCTCTTGTTGCTCTGGCTGGAGTGCAGTGATGCAATCTCGGTTCACTGCAACCTCCAACTCCGGGGTTCAAGCGATTCTCCTGCCTCAGCCTCCTGAGTATCTGGGATTACAGGCATCTGCCACAACACCCGACTAACTTTTTGTCTTTTTAGTAGAGATGGAGTTTCACCATGTTAGTCAGGCTGGTTTCAAACTCAGGTATTCCACCTGCCTCGGCCTACCAAAGTGTTGGTATTACACTTTGGATAATAGGATAATGTCAATGACTTCTCTCATTTTTCTTTTGGCTAAGTCCAAAATACAGAAGGATTTGGGCCAGGAACAGTGGTTCACACCTGTAATCTCAGTACTTTGGGAGGCCAAAATGGGCAGATCACTTGAGGTCAGGAGTTTGGACCAGCCTGGCCAACATGGCAAAACCCTGTATCTACTAGAAATACAAAAATTAGCTAGGTGTTGTGGCATGTACCTATAATCCCAGCTATTCTGGAGGTTGAGGCAGGAGGATTGCTTGAACCTAGGAGGCGGGGGTTGCAGTGAGCCGAGATGGCACCGTTGCACTCCAACCTGAGTGACAGAGCAAGACTCTGTCTAAATATATATATATGTATATATATATATATATGTGTGTATATATATGTGTGTATATGTGTGTATATATATATATGTGTGCATATATATGTGTATATATATATGTGTGTGTGTGTGTGTGTGTGTGTGTGAGAGAGAGAGAGAGAGAGGAAGGATTTTATCTGTATGGAGATACAGAGAGACAGAAGGATTTTATCTGTATAGAGCATAGAAAAGGGAAGTTAAATAGTGGTATTTCTGCAGAAGTTCGCCAGCATTGATCAGTGTAGCCTTGCTCATTACACAAATTCTCCAGTCTCCTTCAGTTTGATTCGGTAAATATATATTCCTATCGTTTATGTTGAGGTCTTGAGGGCGTCCAATAAGTGACATGGCTCCTCTCTGCCCAGATTGAGAATGAAGGGCAAGCATAAAGTAAATATGAGGTCAAATATCACCTTGAACTGATAAGGACTAACTGGAGGATGCAGCTCGTGAGAACCAACCTGACCTGTCACCGGAAGCCCAGAATGAGATACACTTACCTACCCTGTTCCACAGGCAGCACAGGCACACATTATGGCTTTCATGGGGCCATAGACACTTCTGCCTTTTTCTTGGGCTGCTCTTTTTTTCTCTTCATACAAAAAAAAAAGAAGAAGAAGAAGAAGAAGGCCCAGCACGGTGGCTCACGCCTGTAATCCCAGCACTTTGGGAGGCCAAGGCGGGCAGATCACCTGAGGTTGGGAGTTTGAGACCAGCCTAACCAACATGGAGAACCCCATTTCTACTAAAAATACAAAAATTAGCCAAGAGTGGGGGTGCATGCCTGTAATCCCAGCTACTCGGGAGGATAAGGCAGGAGAATCACTTGAACCCGGGAGGCGGAGTTGAGGTGAGCCAAGATCACGTCATTGCACTGCAGCCTGAGCAATAAGAGCGAAACTCCATCTCAAAAAAAAAAGATACTAAAAATGATACATTATGACTATAGTGATACACATATATTAAAACATTTTTGTTTGACCTACAAATTCATTTTTTTCTTCTTCTGTTTTTTCTTTTTCTTTTTTTTCCATATAGGGTCTCACTCTGTTGCCGAGGCTGGAGTGCAGTGCCAAGATCTTGGCTCACTGCAGTCTAAACCTCCTGGGCTCAAGGATCCTTCCACCCCAGCCTCCCAAGTAGCTAGGACCAAAGGTACATGGCACCACACCCAGCCAATTTTTAAATTTTTTGTACATAGGGATATGGGGTCTCACTAAATTGCCTAGGCTGATCTCCAACTCCTAAGCTCAAGCAATCCTACAGTAGCGGCCTCCCAAAGTGCTGGGACTACAGGCCTGAGCCATCACACCCAGTCTCATTTGTTTTCTTCTGATTTTAAAGGAAATTAAAACATTTTCATGGACCCTAGGCACCCTTGGTATAATAGACCCTAGGCACTGCCTGGTGTACCTAATGAAGAAGTTGGCCCTGGGCAACACTGAACACACTGGACCAAGTAAGGCTTAAATCCTAGAGGAAGTGTGTAGTCTTGAGAGAAATGAGAGGAAATGCGGCAAGGATGCCTAGGTTGTTTTTCCTGATTTGCCAGTCAGATGGGTTACTGTCTACCTTGGATGACAGTGGATAAAGGAAAAGCAAGGAGAGCACCATTCCAGCTCAACTCACATGAAAGAAAATAGCGGTAGAGAAAAAGCAACCTTCTCTTAGCAATTCTATTCTTAAGGCTGAAATCATTGTGTTCGGTTATCATAATTAGATAACACTGGTCTTTTACGATTACTGATCTAATTCTTGCTCTAGATTCCTGTTTACTAGAAAATCTGATGATAACTAGGCTTCCATGTAGATTATCCTACAAGGAAAGAATATCTCAAGCAGGCCGGGCGTGGTGTCTCATGCCTTTAATCCCAGCACTTTGGGAGGCCCAGGTGGGCAGTTCACTTGAGACTAGGAGTTCAAGACCAGCAAGGGTAAGATGGCAAAACCTTGTCTTTGCCAAAAATGCAAAACATTAGCTGGGTATGGTGGCTTCCACTTGTAGACCCAGCTACTCAGGAGGCCAAGGTGGGAGGACGGCTTGAGCCCAGGAGGTGGAGGTTGCAGTGAGCTGAGATCATGCCACTGTACTGCAGCCTGGGTGACAGAGTGAGACCCTGTCTCAAAAACAAAACGTCCGGGCACAGTGGCTCATGTGCGAAGTGGCTCATGTCTATAATCCCAGCACCTTGGGAGGCCAAGGCAGGCGGATCAGGAGGTCACGAGATCGAGACCATCCTGGCTAACACGGTGAAACCCTGTCTCTACTAAAAATACCAAAACAATTAAATGAGCATGGTGGCACATGCCTGTAGTCCCAGCTACTTGGGAGACTGAGGCTGGAAAATTGCTTGAACCCAGGAGGCGGAGGTTGTGGCTAGCCAAGATCACGCCACTGCACTCCAGCCTAGGCAACAGAGAAAGACTCGATCTCAAAAAAAAAAAAAAAATCTCAAGCAGCTGATAAAATATACAATCTGAATATACAATCTGCTGTCTGGTTACATTTCTCATTGTAAGGTAGTAAATTGACATTCTGGTTTATGTATTCTCACAAGAGACTGGTTGGCATGAGAATCCACGGATGCATTTAACTCATTCATATAACTGACTTGACCATGTTATTAAACTGGAAAAGATGAAGTTCAAAATCTAAGCCATAATGGCTTAATCCAAGGTACTACAACCCTAGAAGACTCTAAGTGGCCAGCACGTTTTTATTAACTGCAGTTGAATTTCCCATTTTCTAACCACAACATACGCCTCAGTCCTCACACATTTTTACAATCCTGTGTCCTCGAATTAGCTGAATGAGGGGGTCAGAGGGTGAAAAAAAGGAGGAAACACTCCAGCAAAATGTTTCTAATTTTTTTTTTTTTTTTGAGACAGACTCTCGCTTTGTCGCCAACGCTGGAGTATAGTGGCGTGATCTCAGCTCACTGCAACCTCCGCCTCCCGGGTTCAAGTGATTCTTCTGCCTCAGCCTCTTGAGTATCTGGGACTGCAGGCGCCTACCACAATGCCCAGCAAATTTTTGTATTTTTAGTACAGATGGGGTTTCACCATATTGGCCAGACTGGTTTCAAACTCCTGACCTTGTGATCCACCCACCTCAACTGCCCAAAGTGTTGGAATTACAGGCATGAGCCACCGTGCCAGCCCTCTAACTTTTCCTATTTTTTTTTTCAATTTTCTCTCTTTTTTTGGGACAGGGTCACTGAAGCCTAGAGTTCCAGGGCTCCCACTCCCTCCAGGTTTCTCCCACCTAGCCTCCCGAGTAGTGAATGCCACCATGCCCAGCTAATTTTTTTTTTTTTTTTTTTTTTTTTTTTTGTAGAGACAGGGTCTCACTATGTTGCCCAGACTGGTCTCAAATACCTGGGCTCAACCAATCCTCCCGCCTTGATCTCCCAAAGTGCTGGGATTACAGAAGTGAGCCCCTACACCTGGACTATTTTTCAGTTTTTTGAACAATATTTTTTTTTTTTGAGATGGAGTTTCACTCTTGTTGCCCAGGCTGGAGTGCAATGGCATGACCTCAGCCTGGCTAATTTTTTTTTTTTTTTTTTTTTTTTGTAGAGACAGGGTTTCACTATGGGTTGACCAGGCTGGTCTTGAACTCCTGGGCTCAAGCAATCCTCCCACTTGGGCTACCAAAGTGCTAGGATTACAGGCGTGAGCCACTGAGCCCAGCCCCTAGACCCTCTTAGTGAATAAAGCTAAGAAATTGTATGGATTTTTTTTTTTTTGAGACAGAGTTTTACTCTTGTTGCCCAAGCTGCAGTACAATGGCGTGATCTCAGCTCACTGCAACCTCCACCTCCCAGGTTCAAGCAATTCTCCTGCCTCAGCCTTTCAAGTAGCTGGGATTACAGGCGCCTGCCACCACACCAAGCTAATTTTTTGTATGTTTAGTAGAGATGGGGTTTCACCATGTTGGCCAGGCTGGTCTCAACGTTTTCGAGTTTTGTTTTGTTTTATTTTGTTTTGTTTTGAGACAGAGTTTCACTCTCGTTGGCCCGGCAGGAGTACAATGGTGCGATCTCAGCTCATTGCAACCTCTGCCTCCTAGGTTAAAGCGATTCTCCTGCCTCAGCCTCCTGAGTAGCTGGAATTACAGGCACCCACCACCATGCCTAGCTAATTTGTTGTATTTTTAGTAGAGATGGGGTTTTACTGTGTTGGCCAGGCTGGTCTTAAACTCCTGACCTCAGGTGATCCACCCACCTTGGCCTCCCGAAGTGCTGGGATTACAGATGTGAGTCACCGTGCCCGGCTTTTTTTTTTTTTTTTAGTGACAGAGTCTCACTCTGTCACCCAGGTTGGAGTACAGTGGTGCCATCTCAACTCACTGCAGCATCCACCTCCTGGGTTCAAGCAAATCTCCTGCCTCAGCCTCCCAAGCAGCTGGGACTACAGGCATGCACCACCATGTCTGGCTAATTTTTGTATTTTTAGTAGAGACAGGGTTTCACCATGTTGATCAAGCTGGTCTCCAATTCCCAACCTCAGGTGATCCACCCACCTTGGCCTCCTAAAGTGCTGGGATTACAGGCATGAGCTACCACTCCTGGCCAGAAATTTTATGTATGTTAATACAC
The DNA here is from genome assembly GCA_963573385.1 of Cacajao melanocephalus. Lineage (NCBI taxonomy): Eukaryota > Metazoa > Chordata > Mammalia > Primates > Pitheciidae > Cacajao > Cacajao melanocephalus. Next base: position 28,952 of record CAUYLG010062804.1, on the reverse strand, counting down.
AAATACACACATATTCATAATTGTTTCTATGTGTGTGTGTGTGTATATATATACATATATATATATATGTATCTGAAACCACAAGTTCATTCTGTCACCATTTATTTCAGTCCAACACAGTGCATCCTTTTCTAATATTCACTCTTGAACTCATTGCACCTGACTTTCATCTTTACTACTCCCCTGAAATTCCTCTTACTAAGATCACTACTAATCTCCATGTCATTACAATCGGCAATTTTTTGCTTTACCTCTCAAAAAAATATTTCACACTCTTGAGTTCACTCTTTGTATTAGTCAGTGTTTTCCAGAGAAATGGAACCAATAGGACGTGTATATACAGAGAGAGAGATGAGAGGGCATTTATTAGCAGTTATGGAGGCTGAGAAGTCCCACATTAGGCCATCTGCATGCCGGAGAACCAAGGAAGCTGGCAGTGTGACTCAGTCCAAGTTCAAAGGTCTTATAACCAGGGGAGCTAAACCAATTGTTTAGGTCTTAGACCAAGGCCAAAGGCCTGAGAACCTAGGAGGCCTCTTGTAAGAGTCCAAAGACCAGAGAACCTGCAGTTGTGATGTCCAAGGGCAGGATGAGATGGGTATTCTAGCTCCAGCAAAAAGAGAGAGTGCAGCAGTTTGCCTTTCCTTTTGGTTACATCCAGGCCCTCAGCTGATTGGATGGTGCCCAACCACATCAGATGAAGGTGGATCTTCCTTACTCAGTCCGCTGATTCAAATGCCAATCTTGGAAGGCCTTGGTGGCTCACACCTGTAATCCCAGCACTTTGGGAGGCTGAGGTGGGAGGATCACTTGGGGCCAGGAGTTTGAGACCAGCCTGGGCAACATTGTGAGACCCTCATCTCTATTTTGTATTAACATTTACTCTTTTTGGCCAGGCACACTGGCTCACGCCTGTAATCCCAGCACTTTAGGAGGCCAAGGTGGGCAGATCACAAGATCAGGAGTTTGAGACCAGGCTGGCCAAGTTGATGAAACCCTGTCTCTACTAAAAATACAAAAATTAGCGGGGCATGATGGCACATGCCTGTAATCCCAGCTACTCAGGAGGCTGAGGCAGGAGAATTGCTTGAACTCAGGAGGCAGAGGTTGCAGCCGAGATCATGCCAATGCACTCCAGTCTGGGCAACAGAGTGAGACTCCATCTCAAAAAAAGAAAAAATTAAATTAAATTTACTCTTTTTTAATTTAAAGAAATGCCACTCTTGCCAGTTCAAATCCCAATCTTGCCAGGCACAGTAACTGAGGCCTGTAGTCTCAACACTTTAGGAAGTCCAGGTGAGAGGATAGCTTGAGCCCAGGAGTTAGAGACCAGCCTGTGTAACATGGCAAAACCCCATCTCTACAAAAAATTACAAAAAATAGCCCAGAGTGGTTGTGTGTGCCTGTAGTCCCAGTTGTTTGGGAGGCTGAGATGGGAGGATCACCTGAGCTTGGGAAGAAAAAATAACAACAACAAATGCCAATCTCTTCCAGAAATACACTCAGACATACCCAGAAATAATGCTTTCCGAGCTATCTAGGTACCCTTAATCCAGTCAAGTTAACACTGAAAATTAGTTATCACACTTGGAAACAGATGCTTGGTGCCACAAAGAAAAATCAGCACTGAAACAAAGGATTTTTCAGCAATGCAGTTTTTACTTCCTGGACTGCAGGAAGGGTACCCTCATTAGTCATCTTGCCATGAGAGTACAATGAACAAAGGAAAGCAGACATGTTTATTCCTTACGCTTTTGGAGTTGTCCGTACTGCTGCGTCTGATCACCATTGGCTGGAGCCAGACCTCACAATCCAAACTGAAACCTGATTGGCTAACAAAACTTTTCTAGGCCGAGTGTGGTGGCTCACACTTGTAATCCCAGCACTTTGGGAGGCCAAGACAGGTGGATCACCTGAGCTCAGGAGTTCGAGACCAACTTGGCCAACATGGTGAAACCCCATCTCTACTAAAAATACAAAAAATTAGCTGGGCGTGGTGGCACATGCCTGTAATTCCAGCTACTGGGGAGGCTGAGGTAGGAGAATCACTTGAACCTGGTAGGCAGATGTTGCAGTGAGCTGAGATCTCACCATTGCACTCCAGCCTGGGCAACAAGAGTGAAACTCCAGCTCAATAAATAAATAAATAAATAAATAAATAAATAAATAAAACTTTTCTAAACAGGTAAAAGCAATGCAGAGCTGGGACATGCCTATGAGCACGTCCAGCACAGATATCTTGGTTAAAGTATAAGGACATAGAATATACTACATGCCTGTAAGCATGGCATGTGTAACAGCTACATAGAATAGGGCTTAACAAAGAGTTATTAGCAAATTTATTATTTAACAAGAAAGGAAACTTTAAAGAGGAACTTCTTTACTTCCCACACACTCTTACCTTGACATTTATGGTATGGTTTTCTGCTACTTCTCTGGCCAATCCTTTACAGTCTTATGTGTAAGTTTCTCTTACTTTGTAAATGTTGACACTTCCCAGATTCTTTCATCACCTTCTTTCATTCTTCCAGCTCCCTGAATAATCGAATGACTTTTAATTACCATCTATATGAAAATGACTCCAAAATCTAAAACTACAATCTAGATCTTTCCAGCAGCACCAGAATCATATGTCCAAACACCTTTTAACACATCTTCGGCCTGTTGCGGTGGCTCATGCCTTTAATTCCAGCACTTTGGGAGGCCAAGGCAGGTGGATCACCTGAAGTCAGGAGTTCAAGACCAGCCTAACCAACATGGAGAAACCCCATCTCTACTAAAATACAAAATTAGGCTGGGTGCAGTGGCTCACGCCTGTAATCCCAGCACTTTGGGAGGCAGAGGCAGGTGGATCACGAGATCAGGAGTTTGAGACCAGCCTGACCAACATAGTGAAACCCCGTTTCTGCTAAAAACACACACACACAAAAAAAAAAAACCCCGTTTCTGCTAAAAACACACACACAAAAAAAAAAAATTAGCTGGGCATGGTGGCAGGCACCTGTAATCCCAGCTACTCTGGAGGCTGAGGCAGGAGAATCACTTGAACCTGGGAGGCAGAGGTTGCAGTGAGCTGAGATCGTGCCATTGCACTCCAACCCAAGTAACAGTGCAGGGCTCTGTCTTAAAAAAAATAAAAAATTAGCCATGCGTGGTGGCACATGCCTGTAATCCCAGCTACTCCAGAGGCTGAGGCAGGAGAATCGCTTGAACCCAAGAGGTGGAGGTTGTGGTGAGCCAAGATCAAGCCACTGCACTCCAGCCAGGGCAACAAGAGTGAAACTCCATCTCAAAAAATATATATATTCAATGGGAATATTGTAGGAAATTCAACTTAACAAGTTCAATTATGGTAGGGTTTGTTTGTTTATTTTGAGACAGGGTCTTACTGTGTTGCCCAGGCTGGAGTGCAGTGGCATGATCCCGGCTCACTGTAACTTCTGCTTCCCAGGTGATCCTCCCACCTCAGCGTCTCAAGCAGCTGGGACTACAGGCACCACCATGCCCAGATAATTTCTGTATATTTAGTAGAGACGGGTTTTACCATGTTGCCCAGGCTGGTCTCCAATTCCTGGGCTCAAGCAATCTGCCTGCCTCAGCCTCCCCAAGTGCTGGGATTACAGGAGTGAGTCACTGCATCCAGCCCTATTTAGAATTTTTCCAGGAGACTCCATACTGATTTTCAAAAGGTTTGTACTAACTCGCACTCCCACCAATGGTGTGCAGGGGTTTCCTTTCTTCACCTCATTGCCAACACATTATCGTTCATCATTTTTATAGTAGCCATTCTAACAAGTGGGAGATGATTCCTCATTGTAATTTTAATTTGCATTCTCTTTTTTTTTTTTTCTTCCTTTTTTTTTTTTGGCAGACAGCACCAAGATCTTTTTTTTTTTCATGCTTGCCTACATGCAGATTAATTTGCATTCTCTGATGACTAGCGATATTGAGGACTTTTTCATGTACCTCCTAGCCATTTGAGTATTTTCTTTTGAGAAATGTCTGTTCCAATCCTTTGCCTGATTTTTGTTGTTTTGTTTTGTGTTTTGAGACAGGGTCTTGCTCTGTCGCCCAGGATGGGGTGCAGTGGTGCAATCACAGTTCACTGCAGCCTCCATTTCCTGGGCTCAAGGCTTCTTCCTGCCTTAGCCAACTGAATAGCCTGGACTACAGGCACGCGCCACCACACCAGGCTAATTTTTGTATTTTTTGTACAGATGGAGTTTCACCACGTTGCCCAGGCTGGTCTTGAACTCCTGGGGTCAAGTGATCCGCTGGCCTCAGCCTCCCAAAGTGCTGAGATTACAGACATGAGCCACCACCCCAGGCATTGCCCAGTGTTTAATCAGGTTATTTGTTTTCTTAGTATTGAGTTGTTTGTGTTCTTTATCTATTTTAGATAGTAACCCCTTAACAGATATATGGCTTGCAAATACTTTCTCCCATTCTGTTTCTTGTCTCTTCATTCTGTTGATTGTTTCCTTTGCTGTGCAGAAGTTTTTTAGTTTGATGTCATCCCATTTGTCTATTTTTGCTTTTTAATGCCTGTGTCCTTTTTTTTTTTTTTGAGACAGAGTCTTGCTTTGTCACCAGGCACCAGGCTGGAGTGCAGTGGCCCGATCTTGGCTCACTGCAACCTCTGCCCCCCGGGTTCAAGCAGTTCTCCTGCCTCAGCCTCCCGTGTAGCTTGGACTACAGGCGCATGCCACCACACCCAGCTAATTTTTTTTTTTTTTTTTTTTTGAGACAGAGTCTTGCTCTGTCACCAGGCTGGAGTGCAGTGGCGAAATCGCAGTCCAAGCAATTCTCTGCCTCAGCCTCCCAAGTACCTGGGATTACAGGTGCCCATCACCACATCCAGCTAATTTTTGTATTTTTGGTAGAGATGGGGTTCACCATCTTGGCCATGCAGGTCTTGAACTCCTGACTTCGTGATCAGCCCACCTCGACCTCCCAAAGTGCTGGGATTACAGGCATGAGCCACCTCGCCTGGCCAAAATAATACTTTTTAAATTAATATGAATACTTTTAAAACATTTTAATATGCACTTTGTTTTTTGGGTTTTTTTTTAGAGACAAGGTTTCACTCTGTTACCCAGGCTGGAATGCAGTGGCGTGATCATAGCTCACCGCAGCCTTGATCTCCTGGGCTCAAGTGATTTTCCCACCTCAGACCTCCAAGTAGCTAAGACTACAGGGGTGCACCACCATGCCCGGCTACATTTTTAATGTTTTATTGAGATTGGGAGACATCTCATTATGTTGCCCAGGATGTTATTGAACTATTGGCCTCATGCAGTCCTCTTGCCTTGACCTCCCAAAATGGTGTGATTACAGGCATAAGCCACTGCACATGTCCTAGTTTGGTGGGTTTTTTGTTTTCTTTTTTCTTTTTTGAGATGGAGTTTCCCTCTTGTTGCCCAGGCTAGAGTGCAATGGTGCAATCTTGGCTCACTGCAACCTCTGCTTCCTGGGTTCAAGTGATTCTCCTGCCTCAGCCTCCCAAGTAGCTAGGACTACAGGCACATACCACCACGCCCAGCTAATTTTTTGTATTTTTAGTAGAGATGAGGTTTCACTATGTTGGCCAGGCTGGTCTCGAACTCTTGACCTCAGGCAATCCACCCACCTCTGCCTCCCAAAGTGCTGGGATTATAGGTGTGAGCCACTATACCTGGACTGAAACCCCATCTAAAAAAAAAAAATTAGCCGGGCGTGGTGGCACACACCTGTAGTCTCAGCTACTCAGGGGGATGAGACAAGAGAATCATTTGAACCCTGGAGGTGGAGGTTGCAGTGAGCGGAGATCATGCCACTGCACCCCTGCCTGGGTGACAGAGTGAGACTCCGTCTCAAAAAAAAAAAAAAGAAGAAGAAAAAAGAAATAGCACTTTGGGAGGCCAAGGTAGGCTGATCACTTGAGGTCAGGAGTTCAAAACCAGCCTGGCCAACAAGGTGAAACCCCGTCTCTACTAAGAAGACAAAAAAATTATCCGAGTGTGGTGGCAGGCACCTGTAATCCCAGCTACTTGAGAGGCTGACGTAGGAGAAATGCTTGAACCTGGGAGGTTGAGAGGTGGAGGTTGCGGTGATCCGAGATCGCACCACTGCACAAAAGAAAGAACAAATTATATAAGAAAAACTAAACTCCCATGTTCCTTTAATTACAGTTGCAATGTGTCCTGAAGTTGCCCAAATCAAAAATACCTGGACTTCATTCATGATTCCTCTATCTTTTTTTTTGAGACAGAGTCTTGCTTTGTTGCCAGGCACCAGGCTGGAGTACAGTGGCGCAATCTCAGCTCACTGCAGCCTCCGCCTCCTGGGTTCAAGCAATTCTCCTGCCTTAGCCTTCTGAGTAGCTGGGATTACTACCACCATGCCCAGCTGATTTTTGTATTTTAATAGAGACGGGATTTCACCATGTTGGCCAGGATGGTCTCGATCTCTTGACCTCGTGATCCGCCCGCCTCGGCCTCCCAAAGTGCTGGATTACAGATGTGAGTCACCACGCCCAGCCAAATCCTCTATCTGTATTACAATCCTTGTACTCCTTACCAATAGGCAATACATTTCCAAGTTTCAGAAATTCTAGCTCCTACTAAGCCCATTTCTCTCTGTTGTTGTGTTACTGTCTACTCTGGGCCACCATTAATCGCCTCTTTGGATCATTGCAACTGCCTACTCACTGGTTTCACTTCAGTCTTTCTCACTCCCACAGAATTCTTTCTAAAATGTAAATGTGGTTAAATCACTTTGCTTTTCATTCTTCAGAGGACCCCATCAAGAAGGTAAAAAAAAAAAATTCAGAGGAGAAATGTTTTACAGGTCGTATATCTAGTGAGGACTTCATGTATCTAGGCTATATAAAGAACTATTGCAATTCAGTAACAAAGACACAAATAACCTAATATTGAAATGAGCAAAGAATCCCATTGCAGGGTATATATCCAAAAGAAAATAAACAGTTCAGGCAGGCGAAGTGGCTCACGCCTGTAATGCCAGCATTTTGGGAGGCTGAGACAGGCAGATCACATGAGGTCAGGAGTTCAAGACCAGTCTGACCAATATGGTGAAATCCCGTCTCTACTAAAAATACAAAAATTAGCTGGGTGTGGTGGCACACACCTGTAATCCCAGCTACTCAAGAGGCTGAAGCAGGGGAATTGCTTGAACCCAGGAGGCAGAGGTTGTAGTGAGCCGAGATCACATCACTGCACTCCAGCCTGGGCGACACAGCAATACTCCTTATCAAAAAAAAAAAAAAAAAAAAAGGGTTCATATCTGAGTCACTGCACCAAAAAAAAAAAAAAAAGAAAAGAAAAAGCCAGGCAAGTTGGCTCACATCTGCTGTAATCCCATCACTTTGGGAGGTGGAGGTGGGAGAATCCCCTGAGGTCGGGAGTTTAAGACCAGCCTGATCAACATGAAGAAAGCCCGTCTCTACTAAAAAAAAAAAAAAAAAAAAAAAATTAGCCGGGTGTGGTGGTGCGCACCTATAATCCCAGCTACTCGGGAGGCTGAGACAGGAGAATCACTTGAGCCTACGAGACAGAGATTACAGTGAGCCGAGATTGCACCATTGCACTCCAGCCTGGGCAACAAGAGCAAAACTCGGTCTAAAAAATAACCAAAAGGAAAAAAAAAGAAAAAGAAAAATGTGATGTGGAAACAGCTGCAAAGAAAGGCGGAGCACGGTGACACACACCTGTAGTCCTAGCTACTTGGGAAGCTGAGGCAGAAGGATCACTTTTGCCCAGCAGTTCATGGTTACAGTGAGCTGTGATTGTACCACTGCACTTCAGCCTGGATGATGAACCAAGATCCAAAGTAAAAATAAAAATAATAAATATTTAAGATTAATACGCATGGTCTTTCTCCTGTTAGTCTATTTTTTGTTAGTTTAATTCACAGAACAGGCTGCGTTCAGTAGCTCATGACTATAATCCCAGAACTTTGGGAGGCCAAGGAAGAATAACTTAAGTTCAGGAGCTCATGACTAGTCTGGGCAATGGAATATGATTCATCCATAAAAAAGGAATGAGGCATTGAAACATGCCACAACTCAGATAACCTGAGGTCAGGAGTTCAAGACCAGCCTGACTAACATGGAGAAACCCCGTCTCTACTAAAAATACAAAACTTAGCCGGGCGTGGTGGTGCATGCCTATAATCTAAGCTACTCGGGAGGCTGAGGGAGGAGAATCACTTGAATCCTGGAGGCAGAGGTTGCGGTGAGCTGGGATCACACCATTGTACTCCAGCCTGGGCAACAAGAGCTAAACTCCATCTCAAAAAAAAAAAAAGAAAAAGAAACATGCCACAACTTGGATTAACCTTGAAAATATTATGCTAAGTGAAAGCAGCCAGCCAGATGAGGTGGCTCACGCCTGTAATCCTAGGATTTTGGGAGGCTGAGGTGGGAGGATCATTTGAGCTTAAGAGTTGCCTGGACAACATAGCAAGATCCCATCTCTTAAAAATAAAAAATAAAAAAGATTAAATTTAAAAAACAGGAAGCCGAGCATGGTGGTTTACATCTGTAATCACAGCACTTTTGGAGATTGAGGCAGGTGTATCACCTGAGGTCAGGAGTTCAAGACCAGCCTGGCCAACATGATGAAACCCCATCTCTCTTTTTTTTTTTTTGAAATGGAGTTTCACTCTTGTTGCCCAGGCTGGAGTACAATGGCACGATCTCGGCTCACCTCAACCTTCGCTTCCCAGGTTCAAGTGATTCTCCTGCCTCAGCCTCCCAAGTAGCTGAGATTGTAGGTATGTACCACCATGCCCGGCTAATTTTGTATTTTTAGTAGAGATGGGGTTTCTTCACATTGGTCAGGCTGGCCTCAAACTCCTGACTTCAGGTGATCCACCCGCCTCGGCCTCCCAAAGTGCTGGGATTACAGGCATGAGCCACAGCACCCAGCCGGTGAAACCCCATCTCTACTAAAAGTACAAAAATTAACTGGACGTGGTGGTGGTGGTGGGTGCCTGTAATCCCAGCTACTCAGGAGGCTGAGGCAGGAGAATGAGGTTGCAGTAAGCCGAGATTGTGCCATTATACTCCAGCCTGGGCAGCAGAATGAGACTCTGTTTTAAAACAAAACCAAAAAAAAGGCCAGGCTCAGTGGCTCACACCTGTAATCCCAGCACTTTGGGTGGCCAAGGCGGGGGGCAGATCACAAGGTGGGAGTTCAAGACCAGCCTGACCAACATGGTGAAATCCTGTCTCTACTAAAAATAGAAAAATTAGCCAGGCATAGTAATTCATGCCTGTAATCCCAGCTACTCAGGAGGCTGAGGCAGGAGAATTGCTTGAACCTGGAAGGCGGAGATTGCAGTGAGCCAAGATCATGCCACTGCACTGCAGCCTGGGCGACAGAGCAAGACTGCATTTTAAAAAAAATAAAAGCACCGAAATCACTAAAAGGAATACATAATCTGACTCCCACTAATTTTCCCAGTGTCATCACTCTCCAGGTTTCTCTTCATCAGTCATCAGTCTTTTCCTTCCACTCTAATTCTAGCCATGCTGAATCATTACCCTGTATGTGTGCAAGGATTTTAAAATATATATATATATATATATATATATATATATATATATATATATATAGAACCCTCCAAGGATCAAACGATTCTCGTGCCTCAGCACCCCAAGTAGTTAAAACCACAGATGGGCGCCACCATGCCCGGCTAATTGTTTGTATTTTTAGTAGAGATAGGGTTTGGCCACATTGCCCAGGCTGGTCTCAAACGCCTGAGCTTAATTGATCCACCCATCTCAGCCTCCTAAAGTGCTGGGATTACAGGCCTGTGCCACCATGCCCCATGATTTTAAAATATTTTTACAGGCCGAGGTGGGCGAATCACTTGAGGTCAGGAGTTCAAGACCAGCCTGGCCAACATGGTAAAACCTTGTCTCCACTAAAAATACAAAAATTAATGGGCCATGGTAGCACACGCCTATAATCCCAGCTACTACAGAGGCTGAGGCAGGAAAATTGCTTGAACTCGGGAGGCGGAGGTTGCAGTGAGCCAAGATCATGCCACTACACTCCAGCCTGGGTGACAGAGTGAGACTCTGTCTTAAAAAAAAAAAACAAGATAATTAATACAACATGCCATTCATCTCTAAGCCCAACATTGCAAGATATTTACCTAATTAACCCTCAATTATCATCAGTTTCAAAATCATTTTTTTCCAAGCTCCTTCTCTACAAAATATGCAAAATTTACCTGGGAGTGGTGGTATGTGCCTGTAGTCTCTGTTACTCTGCAGGCTTAGGTGGGAGGATCACCTGAACCTGGGAGGTCTAGGCTACACTGAGCCATGATCGTGCCACTGCACTGCAGCCTGAGCAACACAGTGAGACCCTGTCTCCAAAAAAATAATTTTTTTAAAGATAATCACATGATTTTTTTCCCCTGTGCCCCAATGCCATCTCATGCCACAAGTCCTGAAGGGTATCTAATGGACTTTCAACAAAGGAGAGAGAAAAGGTTTGATAAGCAGAATTCTAAGATGGTCCGAAGATTCCTGTTCTCTGTATCATTCCCTTAATTAGATAGATCACTGATCAGTAGTTGACTTTGAGCCAATCAAAAAGCAGATTATCTTGATTGGCCTGCCCTAATCCAGTAAGCCCTATTTGTTTGTTTGTTTGTTTGAGACAGGGTCTGGCTCTGTCACCCAGACTGCAGTGGAGTGGTGCAACCTCCGTTTACTATACCTCCACCTCCAGGGCTCAAGCCATCTTCCCACCTCAGCCTCCTGAAGAGCTGGGACCATAGGCAGGCGCCACCATGCCCAGCTAATTTTTGTATTTTTTTGTAGAGATGGGTTTTTGCCATGTTGCCCAGGCTGGTCTTGAACTCCTGGCCTCAAGTGATCTGTCCACCTTGGCCTCCTGAAGTGCTAGGATTATAGGTGTGAGCCACCATGCCTGGCCCTGTAAGCCCTTCAAAAGAATGCAAAGCAACAGAGAGACATTTTCCTACTAGCCTTGAAGATGAAGTGAACCGCCATGTTACGAATGGACTTGTGGAGATGCTGTGTGCAAGAACCTGAGGCAACTGGAGGAGCTGAGAGCAGTCCTCAGCCAACAGCTAGCAAGAAAATGGGAACGTCATAATACAACCACCAGGAGCTGAATTTTACCAACAACCACAGTGAGCTTTAAAAGAGGCCCTCAAGCCTCAGATAAGATCCACGGCCAAGACTTTGCTTTTGGCCTAGAGAGACCCTAAGCAGAAGACCTGGTCAGCCCAGGCCAGACTCCTGACCTACCAGAACTGGGACGTAATAAATGTGTGGTTTTGAGTTTTTGGTTTTGTCTTTTGATTTTTTGTTTGTTTGTTTGTTTCTTCTTGTTTTTTGCTTGATAGTCTTAATATGTGTTTTTAAATTTTTTTTATTTGATTTACTTTATTTTATTTTTTTTAAGACAGAGTCTCACTGTTGTCACCCAGGTTTGAGTGCAATGGCATGATCTCAGCTCACTGCAACCTCTGCCTCCTGGGTTCAAGTAATTCTCCTGCCTCAGCCTCCCAAGTAGCAGGGATTACAGGTGTCCACCACCATGCCAGCTAATTTTTTGTATTTTTAGTAGAGATTGGGTTTCACCATGTTGGAGATGCTGGTCTCAAACTTCTGACCTCAAGCAATCCACCTGCCCTGGCCTCCCAAAGTGCTGGGATTACAGGCGTGAGCCACTGTGACTGTCTTAATGCATCTTTTTTATTTTATTATTTTATTTTATTTTATTTATTTATTGAGATGGAGCCTCGCTCTGTTGCCCTGTTGCCAGGCTAGAGTACAGTGGTGTGATCTCAGCTCACTGCAACCTCCACCTCCCGGGTTCAAGTGATCCTTCTGCCTCAGCCTCTCAAGTAGCTGTGATTACAGGCATGCTCCACCACACCTGGCTAATTTCGTATTTTAGTAGAGACGGGATTTCTCCATGTTGGACAAGATGGTCTCTATCTCTTGACCTCATAATCTGACCGCTTTAGTGAACCACTGTGACTGGGCCTGTTTTGTTTTGTTTTATTTTATTTTATTTTGAGACAGAGTATTGCTCTGTTGCCCGGCTGGAGTGCGATAGCACGATCTCGGCTCACTGCAACCTCTGCCTCCTGGGTTCAAGTGATTCTCCTGCATCAGCCTCCCAAGTAGCTGGGATTATAGGTCTATGCCACCAGGCCTGGCTAATTTTTGTACTTTTAGGAGAGATGGGGTTTCACCATGTTGGACAGGATGGTCTTGAACTCCTGACCTCAGGTGATCTGTCCGCCTCAGACTCCCAAAGTGCTGGGAATACAGGTGTGAGCCACAGCACCCAGCCATTTTTTTGTAGTTTTGAAATACAGGGATTCATCATGTTGGCCAGGGTGGTCTCCAGTTCCCGGCCACAAGTGATCCTCCCACCTCAGCCTCCCAAAATGCTAAGAATATAGCCCATGAGCCACCGTGGCCAGCCAGGAAGGTAAATTGATTGGAAGGGTGACTGTGAGATTTGTCTTGAAGGTGAAAGTTTGCATGGCAAGCAGGTTATTTTTACTTAGATGACATATTTCATCCTAAACTTTGTTTCGGACTTAAAGGGTCTATAAAAAAAGAAAGAAAGTAGATGAAATGTTTATTTGTAGTGGCTTGCAGGGTGGGGCATGATTAGCTGAAGAAAGTGATACACCCAGGACCAGGATTAGGATGAAGGAAATAAGTCACTTAACTGGGATGTAAAATGTAAAAGGTGCCAAAGCACTAAGTAAATGACAAATAGTAAGTAATATAAGTAATACAATTTTTTTGGGGGGGGGGACGGAGTTTTGCTCTTGGCATCCAGGCTAGAGTGCAATGGCACGATCATGGCTCACTGCAACCTCCACCTCCTGGGTTCAAGCTATTCTCCTGTCTCAGCCTCACAAATATCTGGGATTACAGGTGGGTGCCACCATGCCCAGCTAATTTTTGCACTTTTACTAGAGGCAAGGTTTCACCATGTTGGCCACGCTTCAACTCCTGACCTCAGGTGATCCACCCACCTAGGACTCCCAAAATGCTGGGATTACACTCATTTGCCACCACTCCTGGCCTTAAAATAATATTTTAATACAATTTTTTTTTTTGAGACAGAGTTTCTCTCTTGTTGTCCAGGCTGGAGTGCAATGGTGCATCTCAGCTCACGGCAACCTCCGCCTCGCAAGTTCAAGCGATTCTCCTGCCTCAGCCTCCCGAGTAGCTGGGACTACAGGTGCCTGCCACCACGCCCAGCTAATTTTTGTATTTTTGGTAGAGACGAGGTTTCACTATGTTAGTCAGGCTGGTCTCCTGACCTTGTGATCTACCTGCCTTGGCCTCCCAAAGTGCTGGGATTAAAGGGATGAGCCACCTTGCCCAACCTTTTTTTTTTTTTTTAAAGATGGGGTTTCACCATCATGGCCAAGCTGGTCTTGAACTCCTGACCTCAGGTGATCCACCCACCTCGGCCTCCCAAAGTGCTAGGATTACAGGCGTGAGCCACCATGCCCAGCTGTTTTTTTTTTTTTTTTTTTTTTTTTTAGAAGTTTTGCCCTTGTTTCCCAGGCTGGAATGCAATGGCATGATCTCGGTTCACCACAACCTCCACCTCCTAGGTTGAAGTAATACTCCTGCATCAGCCTCCCAAGTAGCTGGGATTACAGGCATGTGTCATCACACCCAGCTAATTTTTTGTATTTTTAGTAGAGACCGGGTTTCTCTGTGTTGGTCAGTCTGGTCTCGAACTCTCGACCTCAGGTGATCCACCTGCCTCAGCCTCCCAAAGTGCTGGGATTACAGGCGTGAGCCACCACAATGAGCCAATACCATTTTTTTTTTTTGGAGACAGAGTCTCGCTATGTCACCCAGGCTGGAGTGCAGTGGCGTGATCTCGGATCTCAGCCAATCCACTTTTTGGTAGAGATGGGGTTTCACCATGTTGGTTAGGCTGGTTTCGAACTCCTGACCTTGTGATCCGCCCGCTTCGGCATCCCAAAGTGTTGGGATTACAGGTGTGAGCCACCACAGCCATCCAATGCAATATTTTTAAAAGGCAAAATATGCACAGCAAAATCCCATAATGAACAAAATATTAAAATGTTAAATAAAGATCGGATCAGTTAATTTCCTCTTTTGCCTCAGGCTCCAGTATGGTTAGGCGCAGCACTACGTGGCACTGCCACTGAGCAAAGAATATGAGCAGACAGAACTGCTTTCAAAACACTCTTTGTATTTTTTTTTAAATATGTTTGGACAGAATGATGGAGGCAATTGCTAGAAGTCACCTCCACAGCTTCCAGGATTTAGACAGCTGAGCACTGACCTTTCCAGCCTTTTTTAATCTCCCCAAAGCACAATCAGAACAAGAAACAGAAACACAAATGCTATCTTCAATAAAACTAGGAAACATTTATCACCTCAAACCCACAGCACATGAAGACAAAAAGCAGATGGAGGAATGGTGACTAAATTAGCAGAGGAGAGGAAGGCCAAGCTTTGTTGGAGAAGACCCACAAAAAGCAAGAAAACTCAAGGACTGAAGCCTGGTACTTTGGAAGGCAGCAATAGGAACAGGACACTGAAGACAGTGAGGGGTTTCTGAAGACTGAAAAGCAGCTCTGCAAACCCTCCCTAATTCCCATCAGTCAGGTAGCCACCCCTTCCGCACTCCCACAGGTACGTTTTCTGAGGAAAAGCAATCTGAGAAGGTTGGGGAGCAGCAGGAAGAAAGAGAGATTGGGCGAGGATTTGGTGAAAGTCTACAGGCCGAATGTGGTGGCTCTCGACTGTAATCCCAGCACTTTGGGAGGCTGAGGAGGGCAGATCACTTGAGGTCAGGAGTTTGAGACCAGTCAGGCCAACATAGCGAAACTGTGTCTCTAGTAAAAGTACAAAAAGTTTAACTGGGCGTGGTGGTGGGTGCCTGTGATCCCAGCTACTTGGGAGGCTAAGGCAGGAGAATTGCTTGAACCCAAGAGGCGAAGGTTGCAATGAGCTGAAATCACCCCACTGCTCTGCAGCCTGGGCAACAGAGTGAAACTCCATCTCAAAGAAAAAAAAAACTACAACGTTCCTAGAGTACTTGCTTTTTTGTTTGTTTTTTGTTTCATTTAAGAAAAAAAAAGGGTCAGCTGGGCTCGGTAGCTTCCTGTAATCCCAGCAATTCAGGAGGCTGAGGTGGGCAGATCACAAGGTCAGGAGTTCAAGGCCAGCCTGACCAACATGGTGAAACCCCGTCTCTACTAAAAATACAAAAAATAAAAATAAAAATAGCCAGGCATGGTGGCACACACCTGTAATCCCAGCTACTCAGGAGGCTGAGGCAGAAGAATCACTTGAACCCAGGAGGTGGAGGTTGCAGTGAACCAAGATCGCGCTACTTTGCTCCAGCCTGAACGACAGAACAAGACTCTGTTCCAAAAAAAAAAGATCTGCATATCGAACTGTGAGATTCCTCAGTCCAGTGCTACAGAGCCAAGAGCCAGGCAGAAGATTAGTTTTTCTCCAGATAAATTGCTACAGAGAAAATACCTACACATACTGTCATTTGGAGTATCACACATACATCTCCACAAAAAAGCTGGCTGACTACCTAGGCATCTAAAAATAAGCTCAAAAGTTGACAAGACCTGCCCACTCACACAGAGCTTCCAGTCACCTGTGCAGTGGTTCAGTTAAAAATCTGACCAAATATTCAAGGATCATCAGACCTTTGAGGAAAGCTTTCAACAGTAAAGACAGAGACCAAGGCTGGGCGCAGTAGCTCACGCCTATAATCCCAGCACTTTGGGAGACTGAGGCAGGTGGATCACCTGAGGTCAGGAGTTCAAGACCAGCCTGGCCAACATGGTGAAACCCCCAACTCTACTAAAAATACAAAAATTAGCCGGGTGTGGTGGCAGGAGCCTGTAATCCCAGCTACTTGGTAGGCTGAGCCAGGAGAATTGCTTGAACCTGGGAGATGAAGGTAGTAGTCAGCAGAGATCATGCCACTGCACTTCAGCCTGGGCGACAGAGCAAGACTCCGTTTAAAAAAAAAAAAAAAAAAAACAGGCCAGGCGAGGCGGCTCACACCTCTAATCCCAGCACTTTGGGAGGCCAAGGTGGGCAGATCACAAGGTCAGGAGATTGAGACCATTCTGGCCAACATGGTAAAACCCCATCTCTAGTAAAAAGACAAAAAATTAGCTGGGCAGAGTGGTGCGCGTCTGTAGTCCCAGTTGCTTGGGAGACTGAGGCAGGATAATTGTTTGAATCTAGGAGGCAGAGGTTGCAGTGAGCCAAGATCGCACCACTGCACTCCAGCCTGGTGAAAGACCAAGACTCCATCTCAAAAAAAAAAAAAAAAAAAAAAAAAAAAAAAAGGCCGGGCATGTTGGCTAACACCTGTAAAACCAGCACATTTGGAGGCCGAGGTGGGTGGATCACCTGAGGTCAGGAGTTCAAGACCAGCCTGGCCAACATGGAGAGACCCCCATCTCAAAAAAAAACCAAACAGGCCAGAGGAGGAAAACAGGACTCAGTGGAAACAGAGATAATACAGATAGTAGAAGAAACTTTCAAAAGGTAAGTTAATATTCTCAGGGAGATAAGATTTTACACCATCAAATAAGACTCAATTCTTTGAGGAAGAAAGGAAGGGAGGTAGGGAGACAGGAAAGGAGGGTAGAAAGGAAGGAAAGGAGGCAGGGAGAAAGGAGGAAATAAGAAAAATTAGATAATGATTCAACCTGAGGAAATTGATGAAAGGAAAAAGAAAAATTAGATAATGAGAGGTGCTTTTGGAAATTAACAATGGGGATGAAGTAAAAAAAGGGTGAGAAAATTAAAGGATCAGTCCAAGAGTTTCAATATCAAATTAAAAGAGTTCCTAAAAGAGATAACAAGCCCAGCCCAGTGGCTCATGCCTATAATCCCAGCACTTTGGGAGGCCCAGGCAGGCAGATCCCTGGAGCTCAGGAGTTCAAGATCAGCTTGGACAATGTGGTGAAACCCCTTCTCTATAAAAAGTACAAAAATTAGGCCGGGCGCGGTGGCTCACGCCTATAACCCCAGCACTTTGGGAGGCTGAGGCAGGTGGATCATGAGGTCAAGAGATCGACACCATCCTGGTCAACATGGTAAAACCCCAACTCTACTAAAAAATACAAAAATCAGCTGGGCATGGTGGCACATGCCTGTACTCCTAGCTACTCGGGAGGCTGAGGCAGGAGAATTGCTTGAACCCAGGAGGCGGAGGTTGCAGGGAGCCGAGATCGTGCCATTGCACTCCAGTCTGGGTAACAACAGTGAAACTCCGTCTCAAAAAAAAAAAAATACAAAAATTAGCTGGGTGTGCTGTCACATACCTGTAGCTCCAGCTACTTGGTAGGTGAGGTGGGAGGTTGGTTTTAGTCTGGATGTTGGCGGTTATAGTGAGTCAAGATCGAGCCGCTGCACTCCAGCCTGGGCAATAGAGCAAGACCCTATCTCAAAATAAATATGAAAAAAAACAGAGAGAGAGAACAATGGGAACAAAATTATCAAAGAAATGGCACAAGAATATTTCCAAGAAGTGAAGGCCCAGTCTCTAGTTTAAAAGAGCATATTGATGCCAGGCACAGTGGCTCACACCTATAATCCCAGCACTTTGGGAGGCAGAAGCGAGTGGATCACCTAAGGTCAGGAGTTCAAGACCAGCCTGGCCAACATAGTGAAATCCAGTCTCTACTAAAAATATAAACATTAGCTGGACATAGTGGCACACACCTGTAACCAGCTACTCAGGAGACTGAGAGTAGGAAAATCCATTGAACCTGGGAGGCGGAAGTTTCAGTGAGCGGGGATGGCACCACAGCACTCCAGCCTGGGGGACAAGAGTGAACCTCTGTCTCAAAAAAAAAAAAAAAAAAAAATGAACATATTGAAGACCAGTGGCTCACTCCTGTAATCCCAGCACTTTGGGAGGCCGAGGCAAGTGGATTGTTTGAGCTCAGGAGTTCAAGACCATCCTGGGCAATATGGTGAAACCTCATCTCTACAAAAATTAGCCAGGTGTGGTGGTGCACATCTGTGCTCCCAGCTACTCAGGAGGCTGAGATGAAAGGGTCGCTTGAGCCTGGAAGGTAGAGGCTGCAGTGAACCTAGATTGTACCACTGCACTCCAGCCTGGGAGACAAAGACCTTATCTCAAAAAAAAAAAAAAAAAAAAAAGGCCAGGCGTGGTGGCTCATGCCTGTAATCCCAACACTTTCAGAGGCCGAGGTGGACAGATCACAAGGTCATGAGTTCAAGACCAGCCTGACCAATATGGTAAAACCCTGTCTCTACTAAAAATATAAAAATTAGCTGGGCATGGTGGCACGTGCCTGTAGACTCAACTACTTGGGAGGCTGAAGCAGGAGAATAGCTTGAACCTGGGAGGCGCAGAGGTTGCGGTGAGCCAAGATCATGCCATTGCACGCCAGCCTGGGTGACAGAGCAATACTCCATCTCAAAAAAAAAAAAGAGTATATTGAGGTCAGTTGTGGTGGCTCACACCTATAATCCCAGCACTTTGGGGGGCCAAGGTTGGAGGATGTCTTGAGGCTAGGAATTCAAGGCCAACTTACGCAATATAGAGAGACCCCATCTCTATTTTATTTTTATTTTTTATTTTTGAGACAGGATCTCACTCTGTCGCCCATGCTGGAGAGCAGTGGTATGAACTCGGCTCACTGCAGCCTTGCCCTCTCAGGTTCAAGGAATCCTCCCACCTCAGCCTTCCAAATAGCTGGAACTATAGACATGAGCCACCATACCAGGCTAATTTTTATATTTTTTTGTAGAGACAGGGTTTTGCCATGTTGCTCAGGCTGGTCTCCAACTCCTGGACTCAAGTGCCTCAGCCTCGCAAAATGCTGGAATTACAGGCATGAGCCACCTCCCTCCACTAATGGAATTTAAATTAGTAACATTATGGTCTTTCTCTTTTCTTTTTTTGAGACAGAGTTTCACTCTTGTTGTCCAGTCTGGAGTGCAATGGTGCGATCTCGGCTCACTGCAACCTCCGCCTCCTGGGTTCAAGTGATTCTCCTGCGTCAGCCTCTGGAGTAGCTGGGACTACAGGCATGCAACACCACACCCAGCTAATTTTGTATTTTTAGTGGAGATGCGGTTTCTCCATGTTGGTCAGGCTGGTCGCAAACACCCGACCTCAGGTGATCCACCCGCCTCGGCCTCACAAAGTGCTGGGATTACAGGTATGAGCTATGGCACTCGGCCCCGTTTTTTGTTTTTTTGGGGTGTCTGTGAGGCAGGGTGTTTCTCTGTAGCCCAGGATGGAGTGCAGTGGCTCACTACAAACTTAACCTCCCAGGCTCAAGCTATCCTCTGACCTCAGCCTCTGGAGTAGCTGGGACTAACAGCATGCCCCACCATGCCTGGCTTTTTTTTCTTTTTTTCTTTTTTTCTGAGATACTCTTCTGTTGTCCAGGCTGGAGTACAGTGGCAGTCTCAGTCCACTGCAGCCTCAACCTCCTGGGCTCAAGCAATCCTCCCACCTCAGCCTCCCAAGTAGCTGATATTACAGGCGGGCACCACCATACCTGGCTAGTTTTTTCTGTAGAGATGGGGTCTCACTACGTTGCCCAGGCTGGTCTCAACCTCTTGAGCTCAAGCAATTCTCCTACCTGGGCCTCCCAAAGTGCTAAGATTATAGGCATGAGCCACCACGCCCAGCCCAATTTAGTTTGTTTTAAAGAAAAACAGTTTTGGCAGGGCAAGGGGGCTCATGCCTGTAATCCCAACAGGTGGGCAAATCACAAGTTCAGGAGTTCAAGACCAGCATCATCAATAGGGTGAAACCCCGTCTCTACTAAAAATACAAAAATTAGCCAGGCATGGTAGCAGGCGCCTGTAGTCCTAGTTACTCGGGAGGCTGAGGCGGGAGAATCGCTTGAACCTGGGAGGTGGAGGTTTCAGTGAGCCAAGATTATGCCACTGCATTCCAGCCTGAGCGACAGAGCAAGACTCCATCTCAAAAAAAAAAAAAAAAAAAAAAAAGCAACGGTTTTATTGTATGTTTTTCTGGTATTCAATAAATACTAAAAACATATTAAACAATGATATAACACTACCGTATAGTAAACAGTAATATATAATAGAAATATGTATAGTTTTGATTCACTAATCTCATTTCTTCATCCTTAGTAATAAAATCCTGGCCAGGCTCGGTGGCTCATGCCTATAATCCCAGCACTTTGGGAGGCCAAGGTGGGTGGATCACTTGATGTCAGGAGTTTGAGACCAGCCTGGCCAACATGATGAAACCCCATCTCTACTAAAAATACAAAAAAAATTAGCCTGGTGGCTGGGCACGGTGGCTCATGCCTGTAATCCCAGCATTGTGGGAAGCCGAGGTGGGCAGATCACTTGAGGTCAGGAGTTCGAGACCAGCCAGGCCAACATGGCGAAATCTCTCCTCTACTAAAAGCACAAAAATTAGCAGGGCATGGTGGCACATGCCTGTAATCCCAGCTACTAGGGAGGCTGAGGCAGGAGAATCGCTTGAACTGAAGAGGTGGAGGTTGCAGTGAGCCAAGATGATGCCATTGCACTCCAGCCTGGACGACAGAGCAAGATTCCATCTCAAAAAAAAATTAGCCTGGCATGGTGACGGGCCCCTGTAGTCCCAGCTACTTGGGAGGCTGAGGCAGGAGAATCGCTTGATCCTGGGAGGCAGAGGTTACAGTGAGCTGAGATCGTGCCACCACACTCCAGCCTGGGTGACAGAGCAAGACCCTGTCTCAAAACAAACAAACAAAAAAAACAAAAAACATACTTCTAGATTTAGGTTTGGGTTTTTTTACATACTAAGTTAGGTTGCAGTTTGTTACACAGAACTCAAAGTATGGAGACAGTGTCAGGCCATTGGCCTCTTACTTATTTAATTTAATAACTACCCCCTTTTTGTCAACCTGTCAATTGTGACAGATTGATTAAAACCCTGGGCATTGACTCTTCTTTCTGTAACCATCATAATGGACTTGTTTGGTTTTGGCATGCAACTCACAAGCCACAATATTATGAATTCCCTGGTTTTCATTTGGGCACGAGACCACCCAGAAGAAAGACTACATTTTCCAGCACTGCCTTGTAACTAGGTGCGGTCACCTCTAAATTCTGGACAGTGAAGTGTAAGCAGACATAATGTGTGCAACATCCAGAAATTGTCCTTGAAGGGAGGCATAAGCACTTCTCTCCTTTGTTTTTTCTGTTGACTGGAACGTGGACATAATGACTGGAGGTCAAGCAGCTTTGCTGGTCACGAGGTGAAAAACCACATCTGAAGTCTAAGTAGCAAAATAAGGAGAATTAGTGAAGCCCTTTTATCTTAGCAGCCCTAGAACACCTGCATCCAGACTTTGTTTTTGGTTTTTGTTTTTTGAGACAGGGTCTCACTTTGTCACCCAGACACTGCTGGAGTGCAATGACACAATCTTGGCTCACTGTCGCCTCAACCACCTGGGCTCAAGCAATCCTCCCACCTCAGCCTCCAGAATAGCTGGGACTACAGGTGCATGCCACCACACTCAGCTAATTTTTTTTGTTTTTTTTTTTTTAAGACAGAGTCTCGCTCTGTCGCCATGCCCCAGGCTGGAGTGCAGTGGCATGAGCTTGGCTCACTGCAACCTCCGCCTCCCAGGTTTAAGCAATGCTCCTGCCTCAGTCTCCCAAGTAGCTGGGACTACAGGCATGCACCACCACTCCCAGCTAATTTTTGTATTTTTTTAGTAGAGACAAGGTTTCACCATGTTGGCCAGGATGGTTTCGATCTCTTGACCTCGTGATCCACCCGCCTCAGCCTCCCAAAGTGCTGGGATTACAGGCCTGAGCCACCATACCCGGCCCTCAGCTAATTTTTTTATATTTTTAGTGGAGACAGGGTTTGCCATGTTGCCCAGGCTTGTCTCCAACTTCTGGGCCACTGGGATTCTAGGCCACTCTACTTCATTCATAATACACTTACCTGTATTTTCTTTCTTTTTTTTTGTTTGAGATGGAGTTTCACTCATTGCCCGGGCTGGAGTGCTATGGCACCATCTCGGCTCACTGCAACCTCTGCCTCCCGGGTTCAAGAGATTCTCCTGCCTCGGCCTCCTGAGTAGCTGGGATTACAGGTGCCTGCCACCACACCCAGCTAATTTTGTATTTTTAGTAGAGACCGGGTTTCACCATGTTGGCCAGACTGGTCTCAAACTCCTGACCTCAGGTGATCCGCTCACCTCAGCCTCCCAAAGTGCTGGGATTACAGGTGTGGATCACCGCACCTGGCTATTTACCTGTATTTTTAAAAATCCTAGCATTCCAATACTAAGTTATGGTGGTAGAAATCAGAACAGTGCAGGTAGGTGCAGTGACTCACACCTGTAATCTCAGCACTTTGGGAAGCTGAGATAGGAGGATTGCTTGAACCCAGGAATTCAAGATCCCATCTCTACTAAAAAAAACTTTTTAAAAAAATATTATTTAAAAAAAAAAAGACGGGGTTTCATCATGTTGGTCATGGATGGTCTAGAACTCCCGACCTCAGGTGATCCGCCTGCCTTGGCCTCCAAAGTGCTTGGATTACAGGTGTAAGCCACCACGCCCGGCCTAAAAAAAACTTTTTATTAAAAAATTAGCTGGACATGGTGGCATGCATCCATAGTCCCAGCTACTCCGGGGGCTGAGGCAGAAGGATTGCTCGAGAATTTGAGGCTGCAGTGAGCTCTGATCACACCACTGCACTCTAGCATGGGTAACAAATTAAAATCCTGCCTCAAAAAAAGAAAAAAGTGGTCGGGGGCTGTGGCTCATGCCTGTAATCCTAGCACTTTGGGAGGCCAAGGTGGGAAGATCACAAGGTCAGGAGATCGAGACCATCCTGGCCAACATGGTGAAACCCCATCTCTACTAAAAATTCAAAAAAATTCAAAAAAGAAAAAAGAAGCGTTTGCCTGTGGTAGACATTGAATTGGCTTGAGTGCACAGAAGGAAATTCTCTGACAATAATGAAAATGTTAATGTTGTTTTAGGTAGTAGTTACTTGTGTGTATACGATTGTCAAAATGCATTGAACTGGCTGGGTACGGTGGCTCATGCCTGTAATCCCAACACTTTAGGAGGCTGAGGCAGGCAGAACACCCAAGGTCAGGGGTTTGAGACCAGCCTAGCCAATAAGGTGAAACCCCGTGTCTATTAAAAATACAAAAATCAGGCTGGGCGTGGTGGCTCCTGCCTGCAATCCCAGCACTTTGGGAGGCTGAGACAGGTGGATCACGAGGTCAGGAGATGGAGACCATCCTGGCCAATATAGTGAAACCTCGTCTCTATTAAAAATACAAAAATTAGCTGGGTGTGATGGTGTTCGCCTGTAGTCCCAGCTGCTCAGGAGGCTGAGGCAGGAGAATCGCTTGAACCCGGGAGGCGGAGGTTGCAGTGAGCTGAGATCATGCCACTGGAATCAGGCCAGGCGCCGTGGCTCACACCTGTAATCCCAGAACTTTAGGAGGCCGAGGCTGGCAGATCACAAGGTCAAGAGATAAAGACCATCCTGGCCAACATGGTGAAACCACGTCTCTACTAAAAATACAAAAATTAGCTGGGGGGAGGGAAGGAAAAAAAACATTAGCTGGGCATGGTGGCACACACCTGTAGTCCCATCTACTCGGGAAGCTGCGGCAGAAGAATTGCTTGAACCTGGGAGGCAGAGGTTGCAATGAGCTGAGATTGTGCCACTGCACTCCAGCCTGGCAACAGAGCAAGAATCCGTCTCAACAAACAAACAAACAAAAAATCAGCCAGGCATAGTGGTATAGGCCTGTAGTCCCAGCTACATGGGAGGCTGAGGCAACAGAATCACTTGAACCCAGAGGCGGAGGTTGCAGTCAGCCAAGATTGAGCCACCGCACTCAATAAAAGAATTAAAGAGCAAATAATAAACAAACAGGCAAAAAACCCTCTAATCTCAGGAATTCTGATTCAGTAGCTCTGAAATGGAAACCTGCATGTGTATTTTTAAAATAAACTTTCAGATGTAATTCTGAGGGGCACCTCCAGTTGAGGGCAACTATCCGAGAATGGCATCAATTTAGAGAGGGAATTAGGAAGAGTCATCTTTTTTTTTTTTTTGTACTCGTGATTACTTTTGCAAGGAAGAGTCATCTCAAAGGCTAAGGAAACTACTCATGTTATTCTATGTGCTCCCTAAGCTTATTGTGAAGATGAAGTTGGCTTTTTGTTTTTTTTTTGAGATGTTGTCTTGCTCTGTCGCCCAGGCTGGAGTGCAGTGGCTCAACCTCAGCTTACTGCAACCTCCACCTCCCAGGTTCAAGCAATTCTTGTGTCTCAGCCTCCCAAGTAGCTGATATTACAGGCGCCCACCACTATGTCTGGGTAATTTTTTTTTTCTTTCTTTTTTTTTTTTTTTTGTAGAGATGAGGTTTCAGCATGTTGGCTAACTGGGTCTCGAACTCCCGGCCTCAAGTGATCTGCCTACCTCAGCCTCCCAAACTGCTGGGATTACAGGCATGAGCCACCGCATCCAGTCCACATTTCTTATTTATTTTTTAATTTATTTAATTAATTAATTTATTTATTTTGAGATGGAGTTTCACTCTTTTCACCCAAGCTGAAGTGCAATGGCATGATCTCGGCTCACCGCAACCTCCGCCTCCCAAGTTCAAGCGATTCTTCTGCCTCAGCCTCCTGAGTAGCTGTGATTACAGGCATGTGCCACCACACTCAGCTAATTTTTTGTATTTTTAGTAGACAGTAGGTTTCTTCATGTTGGTCAGGCTGGTCTCCAACTCCCAACCTCAGGTGATCTGCCCGCCTCAGCCTCCCAAAGCGCTGGGATTACAGGTGTGAGCCACACACAGCCTACTTTTTTTTTTTTTTTTTGAGACAGAGTCTCCCTCTGTTACCCAGGCTGGAGTGCAGTGGCATGATCTTGGCTAAGTGCAACCTCTGCCTCCTGGGTTCCAGCGATTTTCCTGCCTCAGCCTCTCAAGGCTGGGACTACAGGCGTGTGCCACCAAAATTTTGGTATTTTTAGTAGAGATGGGGTTTCACCATATTGGCCAGGCTGGTCTCAAACTACTGACCTCATTATCCGCCCGCCTTGGCCTCCCAAAGTGCTGGGATTAAAGGCGTGAGCCAATGCACCCGGCCAGCATTTTTTTAAAATAGAGATGTAGTCTCGCTAGATTCCCCAGGCTGGTCTCAAACTCCTGGACTCAAGGGATTTTCCCATATTGGCTTTCCAAAGTGCTGGGATTACAGGCATGAGCCACCACACCCGACTATTTATTTATTTATTTTCAAAGACCAGGTTTCACCATGTTGGCCAGGATGGTCTTGATCTCTTGATCTCATGATCCGCCCGTCTCAGCCTCCCAAAGTGCTGGGATTACAGGCGTGAGCCACCACGCCCAGCATTTTTTTTTTTTTTGAGACAGAGTCTCACCAAGCTGGAGTGCAGTGGCGTGATCTCGGCTCACCGCATCTTCCGCCTCCTGGGTTCAAGCGATTCCCCTGCCTCAGCCTCCTGAGTAGCTGGGACCACAGGCACGAGCCACCATGCCCAGCTAATTTTTTTTTGTATTTTAGTAGAGACAGGGTTTCATCATGTTGGCCAGGATGGTCTCAATCTCCTGACCTTGTGATCCACCTGCCTCGGACTCCCAAAGTGCTGGGATTACAGGCATGAACCACCATGCCCGGCCCTATTTATTTATTTATTTATTTATTTTTTGAGATGGCATCTCACTCTATTGCCCAGGCTGGAGTAAGTGGTACAATCTCGGCTCACTGCAACCTCTGCCTCCCAGGTTCAAGTGATTCTCCTGCCTCAGCCTCCTGAGTAGATGGGATTACAGGTATGTGCCACCACATCTGGCTAATTTTTGTATTTTTAGTAGAGGTGGGGTTTCACTATGCTGACCTCACTCCCACCTCAGCCTCAGCCTCTAAAAGTGCTGGGATTATAGGTGTGAGCCACCATGCCCAGCCAGTTTTCCTTTTAATGAAAAGCAGCCCCAAATCATTTTCCTTTCTAACAAAGAGTAGTCTATAAAATAGAGTTGCAGACATAGATGCTGGCAGTTGTGCCAATCATTTTCAAAATGGCGGATCCATTTTCTCTTCTCTGCCACCCAGGTACAGTAAGGAGGAGACAAGATGGCTCCAGCCACGGGGAACATTCCTTTGCATAATAAGATTAGGGTGATGATGCCAGCCTTCCCTGAAAGCTATGTAAACATCATACCTGATCAAACCAATCTGTGAGCCCTATGTCAATCAGACACTGCCAAAAAATCACCAAAAAAAACCTCAAAATGTTTTCGGAAAGTTCACGAATTTGTGTGGGGCTGCATTCAAAACCATCTGGGGCTGCGAGTTGAACAAGCCCACCCTAGTTAATAAGTGACATAAAAAGTTGGAGGAATGTCGGCAGAAAATAATTAAAAAGCTTAAGAGGGGCTATCAATTGAGGTCTTATAAGCCATGTAAAAGTATCATTATTCACTGTTATCCATTGATTCTAGAATATTCTGAGACATTATCTCTTTGAATATTCCATTTCATTTTATTATCTGCTGTTAAACCACTGTTGGAAATATCTTAGCACCAGGCACAGTAGCTCCCTCCTATAATCCCTGCACTTAGGGAGACAGAGGTGGGCAGATCACTTAAGCCCAGTAGTTTGAGACCAACCTAGGCAATGTGGCAAAACTCTGTCTCTACTAACAATCTGCAACACCTACTGTCTTGTTGATTCAGCTCTGCATTTAAAAGAATCTTTAGGCCAGGCATGGTGGCTCAGGTCTTTAATTCCAGCACTTTGGGAGGCCGAGGTGGGCAGATCACTTGAGGCCAGGAGTTTGAGACTAGCCTGGGCAACATGGCAAAATCCCATCTCTACTAAAACTACAAACATTAGGTGGGCATGGTGGCACACACCTGTAATCCCAGTTACTTGGGAGGCTAAGGCAGGAGAATCGCTTAAACCCAGGAGGCCGAGGTTGCAGTGAGCTGAGATCACACCATTGCACTCCAGCCTGAGTGACAGAGGGAGACCCTGTCTCAAAAAAAAAAAAAAGAAAAGAAAAGAAAGAAAGAAATATAGCAAAAACAAAAAGAAATCAGAATACAAAAAGGCCTTAGGAATCCTCCCTCGAAAGAAAATTCCTGCAAGAAAGATACGTTTCTTTTCAAAGGAAAAAAAATGTTTTCAGCCTAGGCAACATGGAGAGTCCCCATTTCTACAAAAATAATGTAAAAATTAGCTGGACTTGGCCAGGCATGGTGGCTCACACCTGTAATCCTTGCACTTTGAGAGGTCAATGAGGTCAGGAGTTCGAGACCAGTCTGCCCAACATGGCGAAACCCTGTCTCTAATAAAAATACAAAAATTAGCTGGGTGTGGTGGTGGGTGTCCCATCAGGAGGCTGAGGCAGGAGAATCACTGGAACCCGGGAAGCAGAGGTTGCAATGAGCTGAGATCACACACTGCACTCCAGCCTGGGTGACAAGAGCAAAACTCCTAAAAAAAAAAAAATTGACTGGGTGCAGTGGCTCACACCTATAATCCCAGCACGTTGGGAGGCTGAGGCAGGCAGATCATCTGAGGTCGATGGATACGGTGGTGCACACCTGTGGTCCCATCTACTTGGGAACCTGAGGTGTGAGGATCGATTAGGGGGAGCTGGTGGCTGTAGTGAGCTGTGACCACGCCACTGCACTTTAGCCTATGCAACAGAACAAGATCTTGTCTAAAAGAAAAATGTTAAAAATACTGTCTTGGTTTATAAATAGAGAGAAATATGAAAAATTCACTGAAAACTGATACTTTTGTTTTTTGAGACGGAGTCTTGCTCTGTCACCCAGGCTGGAGTGCAATGGCCCAATCTCGGCTCACTGCAACCTCCGCCTCCTGGGTTCAAGCAAATCTCCTGCCTTAGCCTCCCAAGTAGCTGGGACTAAAGGTGCATGACACTCCAGCTAATTTTTTTGTATTTTTAGTAGGGACAGGGTTTCATCGTGTTAGCCAGGATGGTCTTGATCTCCCGACCTCAGGCCATTCGCCTGCCTCAATCTCTCTCCTAAAGTGCTGAGATTACAGGTGTGAGCCACCGCGCCCAGCGAAGGCTGATACTCTTAATACTATCATATTTGTACAGTGTTGTACCTCAATTTAAAGTGACTAGAGTTGAGGTCATTGGAAAGCATTGCATGCATATGGGAGTAGCACTTGACCTTACACAGGGACTCACCATTAGTTGTTGCAATGCAAGGACATACCTAGCTTCTGCTGAACATGCAGATATGCTGAAAGTGCCATGGGCTTGCACAGTAAGGCTAGAATTACAGATCTCTGCTTTCAGGTCACTCCTGTGGGGGAAGTAGGATTAAGACCACTTGGCAGCAGATAAAGAGTCTCTTCAGTAGTTAGGAATTCCTTATTAAACTTGAGGGTATAGACAAGATTGGTTCTCCACCTCCAAGCATCAGCAAGGACCCTTTTGTATCTGGACACCTTCCATCTCAAAGTATGGCTCACATATCAAATATTGTGGTAATATACTCAGGCCAGGCTGATGCTATGGCCATGTTGAATTACTTGACCCAGCTCTTCTTATCTGCAGTTGCTACAACCCAAATGCTTTCATGAGGTCAATGAAAGGATCATATAGATATTAAACTATTCCTAGTGATTTTATTAAAACTGCTGTACGACAAACAGCATATTCTTGCTTTTACACTACAGTGAGGGGGGAAAACAGTGGACTAAAAATCTCACACCTCTTTTTTTTTTAATTCTTTTTATTTTTTATTTTAGAGACAGGGTCTCGCTATGTTGCCCAGGCTGGAGTGCAGTGGCTATTCACAGGCGCAATCCCACTACTGATCAGCACGGGAGTTT
>CAUYLG010062803.1:0-21779 GCA_963573385.1 Cacajao melanocephalus | reverse complement strand
TTCCTTCCTGTCTCCATTGTTAAGTACAATTATTGGCATAAAAGAGGTTTTTAATACCCATTTTTAGACTGCATTCTAGCCTGGGCAATAGAACAAGAATCTCGTTCTCTCTCCCTCTTTCTCTTTCTTTCTCTCTTACATTTTTTTTCTTTCTTTCACTCTCACTTTCTTTCCTCTCTTTTTCTTTCTTTCAAAAAAAAAAAAAGGTACAAAAATTAGCTAGAAGCAGTAGTACACACCTGTAGTCCCAGCTACTCGGGAGGCCAAGGTAGGAGGATCGCTGGAACCCTGGAGGTGGAAGTTATAGAGAGCTGTGATTGCACCACTACACTTCTGCACTCCAGGTGAGAATGAGATCCTGTCTTAAAAAACAAAAAAAGGTTTTGAAATGAATGGACTCATGTGAGGTCCAGTGAGTTATTAATGAGGATAGGTACAGAAGAGTCATTTGCCTGTTGTTTATTTTCCAGCTGGTACCTGTGAGGATTCTTTGTAGCATCTGAGCAACATCTCTTTCTGTTCAAACCCAGGAGCCATCTCTTCATGCATTTTATTGTCCAGTGTGCCATTCCTGGTTAACTGTGCCTCTCACCGAGAAGAACACAGCAGCAGTGCTGTAATTAATCACAAGGCAGCTCTTCAGAGCCTGCTTGCATTACGCGGTGTAGGTCTTCTTGCCTCTGCAGTTCCCCGACAGTACGTTTGTAACTCTGGTTGAAATCCTCGTGCCGCCACCTCATCCATCCACTCTGGCTTCCTGTGACTCTCAAAGGTTGTTGCTGTGCCTCATGGATGCAAGCATTCCCCAGAGGATGCAGGGAAATGTGAGCCTGTACAGTATTCGTTTTCTGATTCTGTTGTTTACCATTCAGAATTTTATGGTATAAACATCGAACCACCCAGCATCCAGCCACATTTTCTCTTGGCCTCTTGAGCTGGTAACCACTGCATTCCTACAATGGAAGCACTTTTGATTTTGGCTGAATCCCTGCCTTCCACACGCCGCCAGTAGCAGGGAGGGTAGGCAAGGGGTTTGTGCATGAGGAGAGAAGAGCAGTCTCACTCCTGCAAGAAACACTCCTCCCTCACCAGCACAGCTTCATACTGACTGGCAGGGCACCATGTCACCATGGGCGGCAAGAGAGGACATTGATTGGAAGGCCCATTGGTGTTCAGTTTTGAAAGCCATCCTCGAAGGACTGTGTGGCACGTGGCTCAGAGCATGCAGCGATGGCAGCTAGTGCCCTGGGTGCCAGAGGCTGGGGCACAGGGGGGCACAGGGTAAAGGACACCTGCTGGCATACCTGCCACCCTCAAGATAAGAGGTGGCACCACAGTCAAAACACAGATGGACACAGGTCCACACTGGTGGCTCAAGCCCAAGGGTCAGCGATGAGCTGCTGGTAGCCAAAACCCTGAAGTCATCTTGTGTTCAATGTGAGAGTCACCCCATGCAACAAGCTAGCACAATTCTCAGGCCCAATCCTGGGGGGACTATACTGCTTGCCAGGCCACCCACCTCAAATGGGGACCCAACACCAGTCTCTGGGAGGGCCCCACAGATGTGAACTCCAGAGTTCCTCGGGATATCTAGTTGACCCCATGTTTGGGGTAGAAGGTCAGAGGTCATCTCGAAGGGAGGACATGAAGGCTGGGGACCACATGGGTCTGGGCTGGGGCATCCCGCCTGGGGAGCACTGACAGTCCTAGCTGTACCAGGCCCTCGGAAGGACTTAGAAAGTTCAAGGGAGGCCTTCCAAAGCACTGGGGCAAAGGGGGATCTGAGGCTGGGCCCCGGGCAGGGGCTTCATTGGTCCAGTGCTGCCCCATCTCCTCTAAAAAGGCTGAGACAGCAAAAGAACAGGGGCAGTGGTTGGGGGTGGGGGAGCCAGGCACCCCATTTGCAGTAATTCATATAATCTGCAGACTCCAAAATAGTTAAAGGGCTGCCCACAGCAAGCCCCTGAGATCTGGCAGTTTTCTAATAGGAAGAGGCAAAGAGAAGATCCATGAAGTGCGTGGGGGTGGGGGGAAGAAACAGGCCAGTGATGGCAGGTCCCAGAAAGTGTCTGCAAAAGTACAGATCTGCCCCTGATATGGTTTGGTTGTATCCCCACCCAAATTGCATCTTGAATTGTAGCTCTCAATTCCCACATGTCATGGGAAGGACTCGGTAGGAGATAATCGAATCATGGGGTGGTTTTTCCCAATACTGTTCTCATGGTAGTGAATAATTCTCATGAGATCTGATGGTTTTATAAGGGGTTTCCCTTTTTGCTTGGCTCTCATTCCCTCATCTGCCACCATGTAAAACGTGCCTTTCACCTTCTGCCATGATTGTGAGGCCTCTCCTGGCACATGGAACTGTGAGTCCATTAAACCTCTTTTTCTTTATAAATTACCCAGTCTCAGGCATGTCTTTATCAGCAGCATGAAAACAGACTAATACACCCCCTTACAAGTAAAATCTGTATCCTTGACTTCAGCAACAAGGGCTGACGCTGAAGGAGGCAGCCTTGGCAACAGAGGCCCTGCTGGACTTCAGAGGAGCAGAGAGGGCCAATCAAGAAAGGGTCCACAGAAAGAAAATCCTTGGGGAGTGGACCTGTGCCGGGAACTGTCCTAGGCAGAGATGGAGACAACATCTGTGAGCAAAGCAGACAAAATTCTGCTCTAAAAGAGTTTGCCTTCTAGTGGGGGAAGACAGGGAATCAGCAGGATAAAGAGAAAAACATCTAGTAACTTAGAGGATGGCAAATGCTGTGGAGAAATAAAAAGCAAGGAAGGTGGACGAGGTGTGCTGCCATTTTCAACTGGGTCATCCAGGAAGTCTTCAACAGAAATGGGATTAGAGCAAAGATGTGAAGGGCAAAAAGAATACTGAAATAAATGTCTTGGGGAAAATGCGAATGGATTTAGAATCCACTCCCCTGGCTTTTCATTAAGTATTTCAAAATAATTATTAGAATTTGCATGTGTTGTTAGAGTATTAATTGTTACCCTTGAGGCTGCTGGGACACCGCTAACAAGACAGATTCTGAAGACAAGCATCGCTCATTGTGAAGAGGCAGACATGGGGCTGTGCGGAGTTGTGCTGGCCAGGAGCCCCCACCTAGCCTCCCTGACCCTAACCCTGAACACCCCTACTGGTGGCTGCATCTTGTCCTTGGACACCTGGAGCACAGTGTCATCCGGCAACTCAGAGCCCCCATCGGTGAAGGAGGGCAGTGTCTCAGCAGCTGGCTGTTGAATAGTTGTACATGTGTAGGCCACTTCCAGATCCAGAGCCAGGAGTTTTTCACTGTGCTTGTCCCCTGGGGGGACTTCAGGATGTACTACCAGACCCACTCCCTCCCTCAAGTGGGTCCTCAAGGACCTTGTCCAGGGTTAAAAGGATCAATGCCGGCAGCACGTCATGGGTCACAGCACACCAGGTGGAATCCTGAGCTCAGGGACCAGGGGATGTATCCCCAGCAGGATGCCAGTGATTAAGTTGCCTTTGAACCCTCCAGGGAAGAACAGGCTCCCCATAATTCTACATCTGATACATACAGAACATTTTTTTGGCTCCTAGACCAGGGGTGGCTGATCTGAGGAGCAGCCTCCATTGCAAGTTACTGATGGCAAAAGGATGTTTTTTTTTCGGGGATGGAATCAGATGGCAAATACAGGATGCTCTGGCCATGGAGGAAGACTGCAGAGAGCTCTGTTATTGACAATTGCAATAGAAGGAATGAGAGAATAAAAATCAAACACAAAACGTAAAGGCTGCTTTGCTGTGGATTGGAAGGAAAAACATTAGGAGTTAAAAGACTATGACCTTGGGCTTGGGTGGGTCATTTACGATTCTAAAACCTCAATTTCCCCATTTGAAAGTGAGCATTATACTTGACAATCTCCAAATTCTCACTCACTTTAAATATGCCTAGTCTATGCTTCTCTTGAATGGTTCGTCATAACAGATAAAGGAGTGAATTTGGGTCAACATTTGCCAAAAATTAGATGTAATATTCATTTTTCCCACTAATCCGTTGGGAATTCAAGGATTGCAATTCCATTTCTGTATAGCCCTCTTTGCCGCATCTGCTGAGAGAATACAGACCATTCTCAACAACTCAACTGTTGACGTCCAGAAAGGATTGCCATTTATCTGTAGAGGTGCTGAGAGATTGTGAAGGCCCCCTGAGGAATGCACAGACAGACTTCAGTTAAGAGTTCAGTTTCCTTGGGGAAACAATGAAAAAAGCTCCAGGTTGACAAATGGCAAGGAAATAAAAAGGAACTTGAAAGTTTGCAAGCTCCAGAGTCATTTTTAAAACATGATCGGAGTTCATGACACCAGCAGCTGTTACAGCATTCAGTCTGGGTATGCTCACTTCCCCATCAGTGTCATGAGTCAGAACAGTGGGTCTTCATTGAAATCTGAAATTTCTTGGGTAAAAGCATATCCTCAGGTTTGTATGAGGCTCGGTGTTACTCGTATTTCAAGCCTCAAAAGCAAATAACGTTCAACTCGTGAAATTCTTTTTTTCTGATTGTAAGTCATAAGAGTCAAAACCGAGCATATTAGGAAATTTTGGATGGTATGTAAGTTTCTGAGACAGAAACAGTACAATGACTTGATAGGTAAGATTTAAGGATTATCCAGCTGTGAAGTTGCGGAGCGCTCAGTCTAGCATGTTACTTTTTAAATTGTAATAAAACACATTTATTTTTTAAATGGTATTGCTAAACTGAAGGTTCTACCATGAAAAACTAAATCCTGGTGACTTTAGGGCTAATCTTAAATTCTTTGCATGTTCCCAATTAATTAATTGAAGGTGAAATAACTAATCAAAGGTGAATTCATTAAATAATTAAAGATGAGTTGATCAGTTAATTAAAGGTGAAAGTCTCATTCTGAATAATTTACTGAAGATTTACAAACCCTCATGCAGAATCGGTCTCACTGCTCCAGAAGCCAAGAATCACACTCACATCAGTGTCCCGCCAGGAAAGCCACCCTCCCCATGCTCTGTCCCCACTCCACTCTGGTTTCCTTGGGTTTTGCCTTCTGCCAGACAGACCATGGGCTCGCCAGGGAGGAGAAAGAGAGATGGTCAGCATTCAGGCTGCTGGACTCTAGCTCCTCAACTCCAGCTACTGGCCAAATGGTAGCACAACCTGGCTTCTAGATCGACACGCAGTTCCCTCCCTGTAGTCTCAGGTTGGCCTTCTTGAGTACAATTTTTAAAATAACCATTAGCATGAGGAATTCATAAGCTCACAGCCTATAAGAAAATAAAGTAGATGCAGAATCCAGTTTTAACTTGTTAGATTAGTCTCGGTAGATGGTGTGATGGCTAATATTGAATGTCAACTTGATTAGATTGAAGGATGCAAAGTACTGGTCCTGAGTGTGTCTGTGAAGGTGTTGCCAAGGAGATTAACATTTGAGTCAGTGGAATGGGAAAGGCAGACCCACCCTCAGTCTGGGTGGGCACCATCTAATCAGCTGCCAGTGTGGCTAGAATAAAAGCAGGCAGAAGAACATGACAAAACTAGACTGGCTTAGCCTCACAGCCTACATCTTTCTCCCATGCTGGATGCTCCCTGCCCTAAACATCAGACTCCAAGTTCTTCAGCTCTGGGACTCCAACTGGCTTCCTTGCTCCTCAGCTTGCAGATGGCCTATTGTGGGACCTTGTAATTGTGTGAGCCAATACTCCTTAATAAACATAAAATAAAAATAAAAAATATACAAAGGGGAGTGTATATATATATATATATAGGAGTTTATATAAGTTTATATATATATCTTATTAGTTCTGTCCCACTAGAGAACCCTGAATAATACAGGTGGAATGAAATTTTTAAAAGTAGCTATTTTTCTAGGTCAAGAGCAACCACATTTTGGCAATTTCACATGACTTGAGCTCTACTTAGGAATCCTTCAATTCTGGATTCTCTGTCTTTTTATGTGAGTTTAACCTACTCCTGCTCTTCCTGCCCAGCTTCTCAGAGTATTCCTTTAAATTCCACTACCTATCCTTAAGCCAGCTGAGTTCCCACTAAGCTCCTCTAGCCAACCCATAAATGTTCATTGAGCCCCTGTTCTGAAGCAGGGACCGATGCGGACACAAGGGCAGGTGTAAGTCTGTCTTAGCCTTTAAGGAGTTCATAGTCTAGTGAGAAACAGAAACTTTAAAAATGTACATAATTAGGTTGATGAT
Source organism: Cacajao melanocephalus (assembly GCA_963573385.1). NCBI lineage: Eukaryota > Metazoa > Chordata > Mammalia > Primates > Pitheciidae > Cacajao > Cacajao melanocephalus. The sequence continues at coordinate 15,567 of CAUYLG010062803.1, read as the reverse complement.
ATGAAATACGTCCAAAGTGTGGAAGAGAATCAAGAAGCATCATGCTTAGGGGAAGGACTGAGGAAGATTTCAAATAAGAGGTGACATGTGGATTGTGGCCTGAGGGAACTGTAAGATTTCCTGAACAAACCCAAGTGGGGAAGGCATTACAGTAGGCACAATGCAAAATCTAGGCTCTGGAACCATGAAAGAACACTTGAAAGTTCTGGGGAAGGGCCAGTAGCTCCATAGGGCCCAATGATAGGATGCAAGGAGGGGCTGGGTGTGGTGGCTCACACCTGTAATCCCAGCACTTTGGGAGTCCAAGACAGGAGGATGGTTTGAGACCAGGAGCTCGATGCTGCAGTGAGCTATGATTGCACCACTGCATTCCAACCTGGGTGACAGAGCAAGAGCTAGTCTCTAGAAATAAAACATAAAGAAGATGCAAGGAGATAAAAGGAGATTGGTGTCAGAACTTAAAGGAGCATGACATTCTCTTCCTGAATCATATGTTTAAGCCATAAATTTTTTTTCTAACCAGGAAAATGACATGGTGTTTGTTTCTGAAATATAATTTTGTAAAAATTTTATTTCAGGAGTGCTTGTTTTCTTACTGTGACCTGTGAGAACAGAAAGAAGAATCAAGCCAAATGAGTAGGATGTGTAGGCTTTAAAAATTATCTTTATTGTTTTTTCTACTTATAAAAGAAATACAGACTCATTCTAAGCAATTCAAACATTTTGGAAATATACAACATAGAAATCAAATACTCCCTGTAATCCAACCTCCCAGACCCAAACCATTATTACTACATCTGGTATAGATTTCCTTTTTTTTTTTTTTTTGAGACTGAGTCTCACTGTGTTGCCAGGCTAGAGCACAGTGATATAATCTCGGCTCACTGCAACCTCTGCTTCCCAGGTTCAAGCGATTCTTCTGCCTCAACCTCCCGAGTAGCTGGGACTACAGGTGTGTGCCACCATGCCCGGCTAATTTTTGTAGTTTTAGTAGAGACGGGGTTTCACCACGTTGGCCAGGATGGTCTCAATCTCTTGACCTTGTGACCCTCTCACCTCAGCCTTCCAAAGTGCTGGGATTACAGGTGTGAACCACCGCACCCGGCTGGTATAGATTTCTTTACACTTTTATTTCAATGCCATTTCAATGACAAAAAACACAATTACTTTTGCACCAACCTAATAGTTCATAACATATTAAAATAATTTTTCCATACCAGTAAATATAGCTACCTCATCCTTTTTAGTATGTAATATTGTATTACATTAACATATTATAATTTATTGAATTAGACCTTATTTTGTGGACATGAGGATGTTTTCCATTTTTCATGAATATACCCAATGCTGGGATGAACACCTTTTTACATAAGCCCTTATAAACTTGTGAAGGTGTTTCTATAGGATACATTCTTAGAAACCCTTCCAGAAACTGATATAAAGGTTATAACCATTTTCTATTTTAACAAATATTGCCAAATTCCCACCATAAAGGTTGTATCAATTTATATCCCAACAATGTATGTGGTCCCCAACTTCCCCAGGGCTGTGGAATTTTATAGGCAGTCTGTTCTTATCAGAGAGATTGTAGAACCTCGAGACTCTTCATTGAACTCTGTGAACGTCTGTAGTTCACACATTTCTCTGGTGGCTGATACATGAATGTTAATAGCAGCTCGAAGGTTTGCCCAGAAAAGCCCACATTTACGCCTATCCTTGGGCCATTCCAAGTATGCCTTTTTTTCCAGGAGAGCTTTCAGTTTATGATACCTGGTGGGAATGCAGTAGAATGGAATGGGTTCCAGTAAGATAAGAATTATACGATCAGAATTTTCATGGAAGAGATTGTGGTGGGCAAAGTAGAGTTCATAATGGCACCACTCACTCTGGACGAAGCTGGGAGACAGAACAAAGATGGACTTGTAACTCTTCTCCATGAAGCTCTCAATATTTTCACTAACACTCTTTCCAGGGTCAAAGTTTCTTTCATAAAGGCAAATCAAGATAGAACCATCTTCTTTCTCTAGATTGGGGATCAATTCATTCTTCACCCACAGAGAATCATGTTCACCATATGCAATAAATGCGTGGACTTGGACATTTCTCTTGAGTTGTTCTTGGGCTGTCTTCCTAACCCTGTGCCATGTTTGTGTGCATTGACCTAGCATCCTGAGATACCAGGGAAGATCGAAGTGGAGACAGCAGAGGGCCACAGCCAACCCCAGAACTAGCATGATAAGCACAATGGTGACAATCAACAGAGCTGTGTTGCAAGATAATTCAGGAAGATGAACATCTTTTAACCGAGTCCCCCTTAGGTTTAAAGGGTATTCACAGATGTATGAATCTGACCATCCAACCATCATGCCCTCTGAATATGTTTCAAGCTGAATGAAATGTTTTAATTCACAGGTACACCGGAATGGATTTCTTCCTGCATGTAGAGTCTTAACTTCCTGGCAGCTCTGAAAAAAATTCAGAGATGGGCTGAGAATTAAGTTCATTTCAATGTTCAGAATTGAGAGGCGACTGAAATGAGTACACACAGGAAGATCAGTTAGAAAATTAGATGCAATATTTAGCTCTCGTAAGGCCATTAGATGAATAGTCTCTTTAGGTACAGTTTGGATTTGGTTATTATTTAGGTCAAGTATTTGAATACTTTTGGGCAAGCACCTGAAAACAGAATCAGACAATTTATTGTATGACAGGTTCATGGTGACCACAGTTTCTGGCCATGAGCAATTTTCATCATTTTTATGTTGTAACAGATTTTGACTCAGATCCATGTGTTCCAAGGGTGTGTTGTTAGCAAAGCAACTCACTAAAGAAAGTGTCTCCAGCTTATTGCCCTTCAAAATGAGAGTATTCAAGTGAGGCAGTTGGATAGTTCTTTTAAACAACTCGTCTGTTAAGATATTATTGGCAAAATTTAAATATAGGAATTTTGTAGGATAATTAGGGAATAGCATGTGTGGACTTTGTGCATTTGATATTGTTAGGTTTTCTATGTCCATTTTGGTCAAAAGCAAATAGATTTTATCCTGCTGAATGTAAGGCATTCTGTAATGTACATGCTCTAATTTTATAGCTCTCATTACAGTATTTGAGTAGTCAAATGAATTATGGTCAAGATAAACCTTACCACCAAAAGTCACATTTCGGATCTGAAAGCATTCCACTGATGTATGCCAAACAAATTGGAAGACAGAGAAAATGTCGTCCCAGAGTAAATAAACTTTATTAAGTAATAGAACCGATGTCTTAGCATTTTCTAAACTCAGATTTCGTTGCATTTCATAACTTACAAATTGGCTTTTGCCATCTATATTTGTCATTTCTAATATTTTTGAAGTCTTGATTCCATCACGCAAAAGAACCCAGAAATTTGTGTTCATTGGTAAAACAATGTGCAGTTTTGTTGTGTTTAAGATGGGCAGGCTACCTTCTTCATAATGAGAAAGAGTTCTGAATCCTAAGAAGACAGTATTTAGATGTAGATGAGCAATTTTCTGGAAATCTGATTTTTGTATTTTTGCCCCACTCAAACCTAGGATTTCCAGGTGTGACATGTTGCCAGCTTCCTCACAGATAGGCATGGTGTCAAAGTCATTAAAAGAAAGATCTAAATACCTGAGACCTGCCAGTGAATACCAATTTATGCTCTTCAGTCTGTTATTAGACAAATCTAAATATCTTAACTCCTTGTTGAATTCAAAGGTTTTGAGATTCAGCTGTTGGATTCTGTTATGGCATAGAATCAAAACTTTCAGTTTGGAGAGAGAATGAAAATCTGAACTCTGGAGTTGAAAAAGGAGGTTATAGGATAAATCCAGTGTGGTTGTGGCTGGGGTCAAGTCTGCAGGAACCTTTCTTAGAGACATGTTGGAGCAGTTGGTCATCAGCTCGCTTTCTCCTGGCAGCTCTGGAACTTTGCCCTCTACTGTCATAACAATACTACAAAATATATAAATGTTTCCGATGAGTCTCATTGTATTTCCAAGGATTTTACCACTGATTTCCTCCTATGGATGATGAAGATGAGCTCAAACCCCTAAAAAGACAGTATATAATGTTAGGTTTTTATTTGGTTTGTTAAATCCTGTAGGATTTTTATTTGTTAAAAAAAAATGCCAACATCTGACTATATTCACCAAGAGGTTGGAACAGGGTCCCAACCTGTATGTTGAGTCTTTGACTTGATCTCAGAGCACTGGCTGATACATCTCCAAGCTGGTTACTGTGCCATGTCTCCAATGTTGAGGCAAGCTGGGATTCTCAGAGAGAAGAAGCATAATTAAATGCAATAGAAAATTAAATGCAATATATAGCTCTCGTAAGCCCGTCAGATGAATAGTCTCTTTTCACTAATAGTCTCTTTTCTCAATGAAGCTTACATTACATCTGTTTAAGAACTGCATTTTCAGGTCAGACTCAACACTCACCCTCACATCTTTGATAGCCTGAAGATTTCAAGACAATTGAAAGTAACTTGTTTTATTATACCAGACGTTATGAGCCTTTGACTTCATATTACAGAGTTATCCCTCAATTTTTGTATTTGTGGAAACAGAAAGTCCCTGGAGCTAATATCTGACTTTCAACACTTGCCTATACACATGGAAGTTCCAAAACACGAAACAAACAGAATGATTCCTGTCCTTCTTCCTCTATATGTCTTCGGGTTGATGGCGAAAGCAATCTGGATCACTGCCAAATAAAAGTAATAATGTCAAAAAACAATTTCCAGATGTGACATGATTCCAGTTTCCTCACAGATAGGCATGGTGTCAAAGTCATTAAAAGAAAGATCTAGGCCGGGAGTGGTGGCTCACATCTGTAATCCCAGCACTTTGGGAGGCCGAGGCGCGCAGATCACCTGAGGTAGGGAGTTCAAGACCAGCCTGACCAACACGGAGAAACCGCATCTCTACTGAAAAATACAAAATTAGCTGGGCATGGTGGTACATGCCTGTTATCCCAGCTACTCAGGAGGCTGAGGCAGGAGAATCACTTGGACCCAGGGGGCAGAAGTTCCAGTGAGTGGAGATCACACCATTGTGCACTCCAGCCTGGGCAAAAAGAGTGAAACTCTGTCTCAAAAAAAAAAAAAAAAAAGAAAAAAGAAAAGAAAAGAAAAATAAAAAAGAAAGATCTAAAGGTCTGAGACCTGCAGGTGAATACCAAGCTACAATCTTCAGCCTGTTATTAGACAGCTATAAATATCTTAACTTCCTGTTGAATTCAAAGCTCTTGATATTCAGCTGTTGAATTCTGTTATGGCATAGAATCAAAACTTTCAGGTTAGACTTCAATATGCCAAGATGCACACTAATTGCTTCATGTATATTATCTCATTTATTTATCACTATACTCTGTGAGGGAAATACTATTACTCCCATTTGATAGATATAGAATTCTGAGGACATTGGGAAACATGTCAGGCTTCACCTGATTTGATTAGACATAAAACAGAAGTAGCTGGAGAACTAAGATTTTTACAATATTCATTATTCAAGATATTTATTAAGTACCTACTCTGCCAGAAACTTTTCTAGGTACTAGGGAACAGATTTCTGTTTCTACACAGCTTATATTCTAGAGAGAGGGTAAAAAAAGAGAAACTGGAAACAAAACAATACATTTATATGTTATGACTCACAGTTCCACATGCCTGGGGAGGCCTCACAATCATGGCAGAAGGTGAGTGAGGAGCAAAGTCATGTCTTACATGGCGGCAGGCAAAAGAGCATGTGCAGGGGAACTCCCCTGTATAAAACTACCAGATCTTGTGAGACTTATTTGCTAGCATGAGAACAGCACAGGAAGGACCTGTCTCTATGATTCAGTTACTTCCCACCAGTTCCCTCCCACAACATAATCAAAACGGAAATAAAAGAGAAATCCAGATGAGAGAGAGGTAACATTCTAAGTGGTCTTATGTTTTGATTCTCCCACAACATAAATACAAGAACTTGGCAATTTTCCTCTGACTGAAATAAGAAAGCAGCAGCGGATTTAGAGTCCAGGAGGGGCAAGTTCTGACACCCATTTTAAAGTGTATTGGGTGGGATGGACTGGGAGCCACAAGGCTGGCAGGGAAGACTCCTTGGGACACTGTAGAGTAACTTGTGCCAGAATGTTTCAGTGGAAGCGGAGAGAAGTGGCTAGATTCTAACTTCAAATTAGTAAACAATTCAACTCTATGTCTCCCCACACCGGGCACTCTGAAGGCACTGAGGGCAGGTGATAAGTTCGTGTAGGAGTTTTTCTGCTTCCATTTGTATGTGTCTGTTACACATTGACCCTCAACCTCCACTCCCATAGACAGACAGAGGGAGCAAAAGACATGCTCAACAGAAAGAGGATGGGGTGGAGAGACGTCTGACGTCTCTGTGCTTGCCATGCTCCCATCATTCTCAGAGGCTGGTCAGGAACCAGGGGAGGCAATGAGCACGCCCACCCACAGGCATGCACGCAAACATGGCGGGGTAACAAAGTTGGGGCAGAATCAAAACATAAGGCCACTTAGAATGTTACCTCTCTCTCATCTGGATTTCTCTTTCTCTAGAAACTTCCCAAGTCTGTTTTTTTTCTTGAAGTGAAGAAATTCCAGAAAACCTCTGGAGAGTAGGGAGTGAGAGGGCCACTTCTGAGTTTTCCATTAGCCGCTGATACCAGTAAAGGAGAGAGAGCATCTTATCCCTGATCTTGAGAACACAGATGAGCATAGATTCTTTGTGGGAACTCCCTTGCACTGTACACACTTGGAGAATTCTTTTGTAAAAATATTAATTACCCACATTGATTATATAATTTTTATATTTTGTAAACTATTGTTTCTGGTAAGTGCTCTTAAACATCTTGGAGAAAAAGCAATAATTTTGGTAAGGTCACCACAATTAGATGACTTCTCAAAACACCAACTTTTACAAACATGGTCAAATGACTTAAGATGCTTCTGGCCATATTTTTCTTTTCTCACATTTTAGTGACTCCCAGAGTGTAATATATAGTAAAATATTATACTGCATTAATATGTAAATATAACACAGTGTAATTATCAGAAAAAACAGGTGAATGTTCTGTTTAATTAACAGTTCTGCTAGATTTTTGAACTATTGTATATTTAAGAGTAAGTTTTCTACATCTACTTTTAAATATTTCTAATAGAAAATCAGTTTACAACTGTGGCATGGAAGTGTAATTACTACTCAAATTATTGTGTTCAAAGTATCTAACGTATAATGATAAATTTTATATTTTCTTTCTGTTTTCTTAAAACTATATGTTAAATTTTAGAATATCTTAATTTCTAAGCCACTAGATGCAGAACATAATTTTCCATGCATTCATGATCTCTTCTGAATGACCTCTTAGTAGATAAACTTTCGTTCATTTGTTTATCAACTGTCCCCTCTCCACTCATTCCCAGGATCGCTGTCTGTCTTGTTCACTTCAGTATCCTCAGAACATAGAATAGTGCTTGACACATGGTGCATGCTCATTAACTACTTGTTGAATGCACATATGAATGAATGAATGCATATAGGTATGAATTTCAACATTTTAATCCTTAGCACAACATGATGTATACTATGCTCTCATAAGTATGTGTCGAATGAATGAATTTATGTTGTGAATTCCTGATACATGATGGTTAAAGAACGAGTTTGGTTTTAGGGATTGATGGGTCTGTGTTTAGGGATTGATGGGTCTGCGTTCAAGTTCAATGTTAACCATTCATTAGCTATGTAACTTGGACCATTTATTTAACTTCTGGAAGGTTTGGTTTTGTCATCTGTAAAATGAGGCTTGTGAATAGGCATAAGACAATGTACATAAATCACTTAGTACCATGCCTAGCATATCACGCTTAATAAACGGTGGCAGTTATCAGGTCAAGACTCAGGTTAGTCAAGGAAGGCATAAATGTTAAGAGGATGCCAAGGAACTCAGTAATCACAAAAATGTTTACACGAAATACTTTTAAAAATGAAAATTAGGCTCGAAGCAGTGGCTCCTTGTAATCCCAGCACTTTGGGAGGCCAAGGTGAGCAGATCACGAGGTCAGGATTTCAAGACCAGCCTGACCAACCCAGTGAAACCCAGTCTCTACTAAAAATACAAAAATTAGCCAGGCATGGTGGTGCGCACCTGTAATGCCAGCTACTCAGGAGACTGAGGCAGGAGAATTACTTGAACCCAGGAGGTGGAGGTTGTGGTGAGCCTAGATCGTGCCACCACACTCCAGCCTGGGCAACAGAGCAAGACTCCATATCCGAAAAAAAAAGAAGAAAGGAAATTAGTGCAAAAATCTATGTTGAACAAAATATCGAAATTTTTCATAAAGACAGGATCAGTATTACTGATTCTTTCTTTTGCATCAGGCTCCATTATGGCTTGGCAGGACCCTGGCGGTTATAATCATTAGGTTGACAAAGGTGCTTTTAATGTTATCATCTCACAGAGTGCTTAATTTGTAGCAATTGACTTTAAGCTTTTAGGTCTTAGAGCCATGACCCCTTAAGAATGCAGCAGAATCTAACCCAGTTGCTTTATCTGGAATTCTCTGGGCTGAGATGTCAGAGTTTCTCTTATCCATCTCTTCCCCCTGCCCAATACCATATTCTTATCTGGGACTGTAAAGGAAGAGGAACTAACTCTTTTTGAACTTCTCTTAATATAATAATAATAAAGGTCCTATCTCTCAGGCAATACCTTTGCATTATGACATTTTATTAAAACAACTTTTATATAGAGACACAGCCTCACTGTGTTGCCAAGGCTGGTCTTAAACTCCTGGCCTCAAGCAATGCTCCCACCTCAGTCTCTCAAAGGGGTGGGATTAGAGGTGTGAGCCACTGTGCCTGGCCTCATTAAAGCAATTTTAAAAGTAGGACATAAACGCTTTTTTGAGATTGAGTCCCACTTTGTTGCCCAGGCAGGAGTAAAGTGGTATGATCTTGGCTCACTGCAAGCTCCGCCTCCCAGGTTCAAGCGATTCTCCTGCCCCAGCCTCCTGAATAGCTGGGATTACAGGCACCTCCTATCATGCCCAGCTAATTTAGAGATGGGGTTTCACCATGTTGGCCAGGCTGGTCTTGAACTCCTGACCTCAAGTGATCCACCCACCTCAGCCTCCCAAAGTGCTGGGATTACAGACATGAGCCACTGTGCCCAACCTAAAAGTAGGACATAAACTTTGGATGAAAGATGTATTCTATAAATACTATATATATATTAATATCACATTCCTACTATGCTAAAAGCTGGTAAAAAACAGAGAATGACGTTCCTTAATAAATCTTTAATAGCTTATAATTTAAAAGTCCAAGTCAAAAGACATCATCAAATGACAACTGGTGTTTTGCCAAAGAATACTTAATCATCTAATTTCTTTTCCCAGTGATATAAAGAAATAGAAAAGAGGTTAAGAACCTATTGAATGTTGACTGATCTTTGGAACCTAAGAGTAAGAATGACTTCTTTTTAGTATTTCCTATGTGTCTGACGTGGAGCTAAGGGTTTTCTGTACATTACGTTGTTTCATCCCTCAATAACTCAACAAAATGGAGGAGTTACAGATGGAGGAGTTAAAGCCCAGAGATAAAATAACTTGCCCAAGATGACCCAGAGAATAAGCAGAGATTTGAACTCAGACCTGTTTGGTCCCTTCTGGATGGTAGCTAAAGCCAAATGGAAGGCACCTGAAACCTTGAAATGAGGTAGCTTAGGATGTAATCACATCCTAAGGACAGAATCACCGAGGTTGAATCCATCGACCTGATCAGCTGCCATGGCGGCCACTTCCTTCCTTCCCATCCCATGCACCTCTCTCGGAAGCTTCATGCATCTGCTATGGGACACTCTGCTAGGTGCCACGAAGTTCAAGAGACTTTGCCTACATGTGTATATATTCTTAGGAAATTTGTAAGTTCACAAGAATTGAAGTAAAACTCAAAGTGCATGCATTCCTAATTAATAGCTCCATGTAGGTGGTCTGGGAGAAAGCTCTTCAAGAAATCAAATGCCCACAGGTGGTTAACCGTCCTCTTCTTTACAGCAACCTGTGGCCCTCTTTGTCCACTTCTGAAGGAAACTGAACAAGAACTGCATTGTACAAGATCCCTCAGATCTGCCCCTACTTTTAGACAGGCAACACAAAGGCAGAACTTTTTCAACGGGATAAAGGAGCAACAAATATGCCTTAACTAGCCAAAGGTTTCATCCAGCAGAGGCAAACATACACCGTGGAGAAATAAGAGCTAGAGAAACCTTGCCACAATGCCTGGGACGGTTCAATCTGGATAGAAGGACTGACCAGGTTTGATCCACAATCAGTGAAAAGAAACCCACACCCTCAAGCAGCTTCAAGAAATTCCTCAGATCCACAAATCATTAATTTAGATAAAATAATAAATACCAAAAATCCAAATAACTCTACTTTCCTTCCCTCTATATTAGCTCAAATCATCTCCTCTTTAGAAAAGACCCATGCAGACCTTATATCTTTTCCATAAGAGTTACAACGAACAAAGCTAAGGTTCTTACCTTACCCCGGGCTTGCACTGTCTCAGCAGAGCTGCAGGTGGGTGAATGATTCGTTGACAAGGTCAGAATTGGCTGCAGGAGCAGAATGAATCAAGTTTTTCTGTAAAGCTTAAACCCCATCCGCCCTCTACTGCATGCTAGTGGTATTGCATGTTATGTATATTTATTATAATCTTAACACTTTTTAAAATTGCGGTAAAATCTACATAACATAAAACTTAGCATTTTAACCATCTTTTTATTTTTTATTTTTTTCAGACAGGGTCTCACTTTGTCACCCAGGCTGGAGTGCAGTGGCGTGATCACTGCTCACTGCAGCCTCAACCTCCTGCACTCAAGCCATCCTCCCACCTCAACCCCACAAATAGCTGGGACTACAGGCACATGCCAACTGGCCTGGCTAATTTTTTTGTAGAGACGGGGTTTTGCCATGTTGCTCAGGCTGGTCTCGAACTCCTGAGCTCAAGTGATCTGCCTGCTTTGGCCTCCCAAAGTGCTAGGATTGCAGTGTGAGCCACTGCGCCCAACCTTAACCATTTTTAAATGTACAATTTAGTGGAATTAAGTACATTCACACCATTGTGCAGCTACCACCAGTGCCCATCTCTAGAGCTTTGTCATCACCCCAAACTGAAATCCTATGCCCATTAAACAGTTATCTCACATTTTCTCCTCCCCTTACACCCTGGAAACTACAATTCTACTTTCTGGCTCTGTGAATTTAACTACTGTAGGTACCTCATGTCTGTGGAATTATACCATAGTTTTGTGTGTGTGACTGGCTTATTTCATTGAGCATAATGTCTTCAAGGTTCATATCATTCTATTATTATTGCGGAGAATCATAGAATTCTTCCTTTTTAAGGCTGAACACTATTCTGTTGCATGTACATCCCACATTGTGTTCATTCATTCATCCATCAATGGACATTGGGGTTGTTTTCACCTTTTGGTTCTTGTGAATAATACTGCTATGAATGTGGCATACAAACATCTGTTTAAGTTGGTGCTTAACATTCTTTTGAGTCTATACCTAGAAGTGGAATTTGTGGATCATATGACCATTCTGTTTAATTTCTTGCAGAACCACCACACTGACTTTCCACAGCATCTTAGAGCACTTTGATGATGCCTTTCTTCAAGGTGCGGGTCAGTTATCCCTTTCATCAGTTGGAGGGGCAATGATGGGATGATTAGCAGGAATAGGAATGGTGGCAGGAAAAGGGTGGGAAGGAGTTATCTAGAGCAGGGGTCCCCAACCCCTGGGCCACAGACAGGTACTAGTTCATGACCTATTAGGAACTGAGCCACACAGCAAGAGGTGAGTGGTGGGTGAGCAAGTGAAGCTTCATCTGTATTTACAGTTGCTCCCCATCACTCACATTACCACCTGAGCTCCGCCTCCTGTCAAATCAACAGCAGCATTAGATTCTCATAGGAGCGCAAACCCTACTGTGAGCTGCATATGTGAGGGATCTGGGTTGCATGCTCCTTATGAGGATCTAATGTCTGGTGATTTCTCACCGTCTCCCATCCCCCAGATGGGACCATCTAATTGCAGGAAAACAGGCTCAGGGCTTCCACTGATTCTACGTTATGGCGAGTTGTATAATTATTTTATTGTGTATTATATTACAATGTAATAAAATAGAAGTAAAGTAAATGCAATATGCTTGAATCATCCCGGAACCATCTCACCTCCATCTCCAAACCTGGAGAAACTGTCTTCCATGAAATTGGTCCTTGGTGCCAAAACGATTGGAGACCACTGATCTAGAGGCCTTGTCTTGAAGTGAAGCGGTAAAACAAACGTGATATTTTTTAAATGCAGATTGCAAAGTACAGATCGATATTTAAAGCAACATTTTTGAGGTTCCTTTCATACTTGACTTAAGGTTTAGGTGACTGCTGGAGATCACAAGTAAAGAAGAAAATTTCCAAATAGATTTGGCCACAGGAGGAACGATCAATTTAAACATGAATGATAATAATAGATTTATGTGGTGCAAAATGGGGGAGTGGGTGGGTTCTTAAAATACATTTTTTTAACTATCACATTGGGGTTTTTTTAAATTAAAATGTAGTGTATGTATTTCCACATATATTTTAGGGGAAAATCACACAATAAATAACTGTATAAAGAAGAACAACAGCAAAACAAAACCAGCTCTGCTGCTCACCTAAACATATACAAACATGTGTACATTACACAGACATGGGAAGACAGGTGCTGGCTGCATACGCATCGGGAATGTTGGAGAGGGTATTCCTAGCTTGTTGGATGAACTAAGCTCTAAAATCTTTTTCAGTTCAGAAATTCTCAAACTACTATGATCAGCACACTCACATTGTATATTGCCCTCTCAAGGAAAAATAATCACTTGGGATTTTTGTTGTCCAAAGACATATTCTTCCTTTTCTCAGAGACTAGCATGTTTAAATACTTTATTGTCAGTAAATGGAGAAGTTTTCTTTACGTGTTTTTACATTTGTTTACCAAAAACAAGTTGAGCCAAGTAAGGAGTTGTCTTCTGTGTCATCTAATAATTATCATTAAGCTTGCATTTACTTCCTTAGTGCAGAAGGTATTGCACACAAGATATTGGCTAATCATCACCACAAACTACATAGAACATATACTTTATTCCCATTCGTCAGCTAAAGAAACTGGTTGAGAAAGAACGAGAAACTTGCCCAAGGTCATCATCCAGTAGAGGATGGAGCCAAGATTCAAAACTAGGTAAATCTGGTTCAAAAGCCTACAATTTTTTCATGACTCCAGATGCCCAAGAGATGATGGAATACTCTGTTTACCTTCACCTGAGATTTCTAAAACATTTAAATCCTTATTCAAAACTAGCAACCAAGAATAGTATGCTCAGAACCATATGTGCTGATAACTTTAAGATTTAATATTTTTATTCCTTTCAAACAAACATCCCCCCTGCCCCCTACACACATGCATGCATGTGCGCACACGCACACACACACACAGAGTCACACACTCACTTCCCCTGTTATGTCTTCCTCTGACTGCAGATATGGGCCTGCTATGATTCTGCCTTCATATGTAAGTTGCGATGAACAGAGAACCTTGGGTTACCACAAGGGGATGGAGGTTTATTTTAAAGATACTAGAGGTGGTGAGGAAACACAGCAGCACACCCAGGCCCGGTAAAGACCTGGAGCAGTGGCTTTTGGGGACTCCCAGAGCAGCCGTGGTGGTCAGGCTGTCTTGTTGGGCTGCTCTCCACTTTAGCTATGACTCGACTTTTCTTTGATTCTTCCTCAATCTGCTTCTCTTTCTATTACCCACTTCTCTTTATTGCTGCCTTTGCTTCTACATGTGTCTTGCTACAGCCTTTTCCCAGGCTCATGACTTATAGTCAGGGCTGAGGCTCACTCTGAGAATACTCACCCCAGGACGGGAAATCTGATCAGATCTTTTGCCTCACTATGCAAGATAGAGCGTCTCTATTGGGCAGAGGATTCATGAACCACCTTATAGTCTGCTAGCCTATTTTATTTTTGTTTTTATTTTGAGACAGTCTCACACTGTCGCCCAGGCTGGAGTGTAGTGGCATGATCTCACCTCACTGCAACCTCTTCCTCCTGGGTTCAAGCGATTCTCCTGCCTTATCCTCCCAAGTAGCTGGGATTACAGGTGTGTGCCATCACACTCGACTAATTTTGTATTTTTGGTAGAGATGGGGTTTGACCACGTTGGCCAGGCTGGTCTTGAACTCCTCACCTCAGGTGATCCACCAACCTCGGCCTCCCAAAGTGCTGGGGTTATTGGCATAAGCCACCATGCCTGGCCTATTTTTATAGTTCTTGCCTTTAAGAGGGCAGGTAGGAAAGTCACATGACATAGAGCTGCTCCCGGGTGGGAGGAAGGGCCTGGCTTGCATTCTCTCCAAGGGCACTGCAGGTGGCTCAGAGTCTAGTGTGGAGCATGTGTTAGTTGGGGAAAGCTCCTTTACTTTAATTACTGGTATCAGCATTGAAAATAGTAACAAAGGTTTTATTTTGTTTTGTTTTGGGTTTTTTTTCCCTGAATCCTATTTCTGAAAAATAAATGAAAAGTAACAAAATACTCACATGGTTAGGAAATTTAAATCATTTGTCATTTATTTACTACATTTGAGTATAAGGAGGGGAGAACATTTTTGTTCAAATGAATGAAATGATCCTGGCTGGGTGCAGTGGCTCATGCCTATAATCCCAACACTTTAGGAGGCTGAGGCAGGTGGATCACCTGAGGTTAGGAGTTTGAGACCAGCCTGGCTAACATGGTGAAACCCTGTCTCTACCAAAAATACAAAAATTAGCCAGTATGGTGGCAAGTGCCTGTAATCCCAGCTACTCAGGAGGCTGAGGCAGCAGAATCGCTTGAAGCTGGGAGGCAGACAGAGGTTGCAGTGAGTTGAGATCATGCCATTGCACTCTGGCCTGGGCAGCAAGAGCAAAACTCTGTCTCTAAATAAATAAATAGAAGAAAAATCCTAGATATGTACTAGGAACGTAAAAGATTTTGAAGAGATTTGGTAACCACATTAAAAAGACCAAAAAAGGTGAAATTAATATTTTATATAATTCACCACATTAAAACATTATTTCACAAGTTTTCAATATAAAAAATAACTAGCAAGACATTTGACATTCTCTTTTTTTAAATTGTACTTTAGGTTCTGGGGTACATGTGTTGATCATGCAGCGTTGTTGTATAGGTACATACATGGCAATGTGGTTTGCTGCCTCCAACCCCTCATCACCTCATCTGGCATTTCTCCCCATGTTATCCCTCCCTGACCTCTCTACCCACCCCCACTGTCCCTCCCTTGGCCCCCCCCAACAGACCGCAGTGTGTGATGCTCCCCTCCCTGTGTCCATGTGTTCTCATTGTTCAACACCCGCCTATGAGTGAGAACACGTGGTGTTTGATTTTCTGTTCTTGTGTCAGTTTGCTGAGAATGATGGTTTCCAGATTCATCCATGTCCCTACAAAGGACA